>JABMIG010000283.1:0-101546 GCA_013187285.1 Cyclotella cryptica | reverse complement strand
CCCCATGCACCCTTTTGCTCCTCATTCTAATGGATTTTTCTAACCAAGAGGAAATACTCCATGAAAATTCTGTCAAGGTCCAATTTTATGTTTGTGTTTCCTTGAATACCACACATGGTTTGTATGTTACCATTTCGTACCCCATGCACCCTTTTGCTCCTCATTCTAATGGATTTTTCTAACCAAGAGGAAATACTCCATGAAAATTCTGTCAAGGTCCAATTTTATGTTTGTGTTTCCTTGAATACCACACATGGTTTGTATGTTATCATTTCGTACCCCATGCACCCTTTTGCTCCTCATTCTAATGGATTTTTCCAACCAAGAGGAAATACTCCATGAAAATTCTGTCAAGGTCCAATTTTATGTTTGTGTTTCCTTGAATACCACACATGGTTTGTATGTTACCATTTCGTACCCCATGCACCCTTTTGCTCCTCATTCTAATGGATTTTTCTAACCAAGAGGAAATACTCCATGAAAATTCTGTCAAGGTCCAATTTTATGTTTGTGTTTCCTTGAATACCACACATGGTTTGTATGTTACCATTTCGTACCCCATGCACCCTTTTGCTCCTCATTCTAATGGATTTTTCTAACCAAGAGGAAATACTCCATGAAAATTCTGTCAAGGTCCAATTTTATGTTTGTGTTTCCTTGAATACCACACATGGTTTGTATGTTGCCATTTTGTACCCCATGCACCCTTTTGCTCCTCATTCTAATGGATTTTTCTAACCAAGAGGAAATACTCCATGAAAATTCTGTCAAGGTCCAATTTTATGTTTGTGTTTCCTTGAATACCACACATGGTTTGTATGTTACCATTTCGTACCCCATGCACCCTTTTGCTCCTCATTCTAATGGATTTTTCTAACCAAGAGGAAATACTCCATGAAAATTCTGTCAAGGTCCAATTTTATGTTTGTGTTTCCTTGAATACCACACATGGTTTGTATGTTATCATTTCGTACCCCATGCACCCTTTTGCTCCTCATTCTAATGGATTTTTCCAACCAAGAGGAAATACTCCTTGAAAATTCTGCCAAGGTCCAATTTTATGTGTGTGTTTCCTTGAATACCACACATGGTTTGTATGTTACCATTTCCTACCCCATGCACCCTTTTGCTCAATCATCATGTCCAGTCCCCCACCACAAGTGTGTGACGTGTGGTGACTTTTGGCAATACTGAAAGTTTCTCGGCAACCATTGGGACCCACTGTGAGCAACACTTATGGGTTTGTTGCTCCAGAAAAGGAGAATCTAGCCGTGTAGGGATTAGATTTGTACAGTTTTGGTTCACAGGAAACAATTGCAAATGTTGAGAAATTCGGCCCAATGTTTCTTACAATGCGGAGGTCCTTATCATCAGGTTTCTACAGTAGGACACCTCCAGATGCAACACTTGCAGCTCTGATGTGAATGTGTTAATAGTGATTATGAAGGCTAATTTACTTGAATCAAGATTACTTCCACCATGGAGACCACTGTTGAAGGAAACCACAAAATACATTGACTCCAATATGTACTCGAAAACGAGACATGCCGTATTGATTTCCACACCCTTTTTTCCGCATGGATCCACAATCGACTTGACTCCTCTGTCCCAACGCCCAAAAAGACAACCGCCTCCCATCCACACACATTGCCAAGCCGCCCTCCCACTCCAAATCCTCGCATGCCCGCCATATCCTCTCTCCTCTCCCTCCCATCAAATCCGATTCAACTTACCATACAACGAATGCAACCGTATATCCACCCTCCCCGCCTCAATGTGCGGCGGACGCGAAGCCATTGGAAATTCCGACGGTCGAAGCGGAACATAATATTGATTGACGTCTTCCGGGGCGCGAGGCGGGGGAATGGACGATGTGACATCGCCCTCCTCGGCAAAATCTCCCTTGTCGATGGGGACGGTCCTGGCACGGAATTCGGTGGTGACGTTGCAGAGGTCCGCGATGGCTCCGGCGGTGAGACCTTGGAGTTCAATGGGGGGTAGGAGGAGGGGCGTGTTGTTGGATGTGGTTTGTGTGTGTTCGGCTTCAATCATGGCGAGGACGGATGGGACGAGTAATCCCGGTGTGGTGGCTGTGGATGCGTTGAGGTAGTAGCCTACCTTGCCGGTGGGGGCGACGGGTGGGATTGGCTCTGATGTTGTTGGTGGAATAGTGTGGACGGGTTGGATGGGTAGGTTTGGTTGCGGTGGAGGGAAATGCGGCGGGTGGGACATTGGAATGGAAGTATTGTGCGCAAACATCGAAGATGTTGGAGGAAAGGCAGGATTGAATTGCGGGTGTTGATGCTGTATGGGCGGCTGGACAGGATACTGGTGATTCTGAACCTGTGGCATCATCCCCGGATTGGATGGTGTCGTGGGCGGCAACGATATGGGAGGCGGAGGCGCAAAGTACGAAGGCGGCGGAGGAGGAGGAGGCGGCGGCAACGGTGGCTCCCAACTTGTCTCTCCCGTCGACCTATTCGCGAAATAGTGGCGTCCCGAAGCTGTGCGATACAACGGCAATTCATTGAGTATTAAAATTGTTCGTCGTCCATGCGATGACGACGCGAAACCAGCGAGAGCTTACACGGATCAAATGCCTGTTCCCAACCTGGCGGCAGGGGTGGCTGTGGAGGAGGCAGTGGAAATGATGGATGATTTGGATGTTGCATCTCGCCTCGGGAATCGTTTTTTCTTGGGACGACCTCGAGGGGTTGCGAGTTGATTCTCAGTTGATTCTGAGTTGATTCAGGGTGAGTTTCGTCAAAACATAGCAAGCCATCGAAAATGGCGTGCGGCATCGCAAGGAGCCAGTACAATACTGGATGTATGTGGACGTAGGTGGATGTGCAGAGCAAAAAGTTGGTGCCGACACAAGTAATTGGAGGGCGTCCACTCTTTTTGGCTTGCCCTCAAACAGCCTCGCACGGACGGGCGATGCTTGACCTTGCTGTTTACGTTGTTTCCCCGCGTGCTGTTTTTAAGCTATCTACCGACAAGCATGAAGAGTACTTAGTTCTTACTATATACTAGCTTTATGTCCCAGTAAGATCCCTCTTCCATGACTCACCGTGAATTCTCCGTGAAATCTAACAGAATCTACCGCAAACCTCCACAAACACCCAAAAAGCGAACTGTCGATCCTCTCCTATCTCTGTTTTTATTTCTCTCCATCGTGCCTCGTCGATCTCCGCGGTTCCTTGGCACTAATCGTCCTCCATTAGCCTCCATTGCCACCACCCCCTGTTCTAGGAATCTACATCGACGCCGCCGGCTCCATTACGCCACTACCCTCGCCCCCCCCACTCCTTCACCACAACACTCACCCCAAACATGATTCCAACCGCCTTCCCCACTCGCATCGCCAACAGTCTAACCCGTCGATGTCTCCCGTCCAAACCCCTCCGAAGAATCCTATCCACCAACTCCTCTTCCACCTCAACGCCACCACCACCACCATCAACACCACCACCGCCCACCCACCCAAATCCCGCCGCCACCGCCGCTTCATCCATCAAATACGCCAAAACTTCCGCAGGCACCGGCGATCCCCAAGGAACGGGTGGATTCAATTTCTCCACTCGAGGACCCGTCACATGGCCTGCGTTGGGATTGGTGGCGATTGCGGCGGGGAGTGCCGTGGCGTATTATAGGATTGAGAGGGAGAGACGTTTGGAGAATGCCATGGGCAAGATTGTGAGTGTGGAGAGTAGAATGTGTTTGTTTTTTAGTTGTAGGTTTTGTGTTTCGAGTAGATTGAGTGGTATCCTTTCTCACCCTTGGCACTGTTTGTTGGGAAATGCAGGTATCAAGTGAGTCTGGATGGAGTCCAAATCCTGAACTTCTTGCACGTCGTCAGTATGTTCGTACGAAATGGGGTTGGTTTCCTAAGGAAGATGCCTTTGGGGGAGGTGAGCTCTCTCTCTCTCAACATCCAGTGATGTTATTCAGTCGTGATCCTATGACATTGGTATATATCTTTTTTGCGTGGCTTCGTGACTTGCATGATGTGATTTGTATATTTTATTGGAAACAAAGTCAAATCATTTGCGCTGCTGTGTTTTCATGCCAACTACTTGTGTTTTATTCTTTGGAAAATATTGAACAAACAGAATCAAATTGACTTTCCTTGATCATCTGACGTTGATAGACTCTTGCATGGTTTGACTTATGGGATGTATCTAATTTCCATTGGATGATTTTTTTGGTGATAGAGTGAAATCGTTTTGCTTGCAACCGACAGCAATCACTCAGAATTCACAGAGATGGGAACAATACTGACCACCTCTTAAAATGTTGATTGATTTTTTTACATTATAGCCGGGAAACCTGCAATTGGTGGACCGTGGTCTCTCGTTGACTTGGACGGCAACTTAGTCACCAACAAGTCGTTTGAGGGAAAGTGGACTCTTCTGTATTTTGGGTTTGCACGTTGTCCTGATATTTGGTGAGTTCTTTGTTCAAAGAAACGCTGATTTTCCACAACTGTGGATTATACCTCACCCACCTTTTCTTCACAGCCCATCCGAAATGGTCAAAGTTGGAAAGGTCATGGATACTCTCAAGAAAGACCACCCTGATTTGGCGAAAAATATACAACCAATCTTTGTCTCGATCGATCCGGCCCGTGACTCTCTCAAAGCACTGCGTGAATTTGCAAAAGATTTCCATCCCAGCTACGTCTTCTTGACCGGCGCTCCTGAGCAGGTTCAAGCCATGGCGAAGAAGTATCGAGTGTACATGAGCAAAGCGGACGAAACAGATGATGGCGACTATTTGGTGGATCACTCTATCGTCATTTACTTTCATGATGAGACTGGAGACGTTGCGGATTGCTTTACACAGAGTATGCGACCTAGCGATGTTGTGGAGAAGGTGGTGGAACGTATGACATTTGTTCCTTCTTATTAATTTTCAGGGAAATCTTGCCGCATGTTCTCTTTTGGTTCTGGACGAGTCGTGGCATCATGTACAAATGAGTTTGAGATGACTGAATTCCAGCTCGTTCAGTTAAAGTAATCTTTTTCTTTTAGTACTCTTAAAATGAAGTGACCGTGAAACACGTAGCTCTCTTTGTTTACCCACAATCAGAATCACAACGCATCTTTCCCAGTGAACATCCTTGTCAGTTTGTCCGCTAGTGTCAAGCTGATAATGGAATAAGGTGCGAGCTTGACAAATGCCGGTGTGAACCCACTCCACAACACCATTAGGCCTTCCGATTTCACACTTTTAACGAAACAGTCAGTCAAGGATGAATACATTGCCTTCCCATTAGCATCTACTGTCATACTCTGCAATCGAGACTTCATTACGTCAAAAGGATTTGCAAGAACATTAGCCACAAAAGACGAGCATAAAGTTGAACAAAACATCATGGGTAGGCCGTAGAAGTTCGATCCATTCGGCCCAAAGACACCACTTCGGCTGAGTTTGTCTTTGATCTCAGAGGTAACCCCAAGTTGAGCAGATCCCAGTAAAGTTGCTCTCAAGACTGTGGGAGTCGCTCCCCGCCAAAGTTTGGTGATACCTTCTTCCTTGCTGATGCGAACGATGCAATCAATCACATTGGAGTAGTTCCTTCGCTCGGCGAGAGGAAGTTTGCTATCGGCAGACATGCGCACCAAGGCCAACTCCGATGGCGTGCCAATGAATGAACCGATTCCTCCACTAGTGAATCCCATCATGAGTTTACGAGAAAAAGCAATGTCATTTTTATCTTTTCCTTTTGATATGTTGTCATTTTGAGTCTGCTCCAATAGGTAAGCATAGATGCCGATTCGAAACGATCCATACATCCATTGGCGGAGATATGCCGCCGACACGCCAGCATAAAGACCTTCGACAAGACCGGCTCGTGCATAGATTTTGGTCGCCGCGTCTACCGTATTTTTGTAGTGAATCCCTCCCGTCTGCATTTGAACACGAATCACATCCAATGGATGACAAAAGGTTGCCGCACCTGTTACAGAAGCGGAAAAGCAAGATGTTACACGTATGTGATGGAACATTCAATTATCTAAAGGCAATGATCTTGACATACCCATGCCGGCGAGTGCGCCGAAAACCAATCTCTGCGCCAGTGGAACAGACGCTGGGGCTTGGATGGACGTTGGTACGAGAGGAGACAATTGTTTCGATTCAGGCATGATTTCAAACAGTAAACGAGAATCACTTGACGACTTTATGAGATTTGTCTGGACTATTGTTACCAACGGGTCGTCGTGGTGTTTGGAATTCGGGCTTCGCCGCAGTTTCAAAACAACATTACAAGATGGAAGGATGGTTGTTTGATGGTGGAGTTCAGGGTTCGGGAGGCGTCGCAATTTCGTGTGAATGACAAGGACGATAAGAAAGCATGATGGTTGTTCAAAAAAAGTCTCAAGCGAAGAACATGTAAAAGGTAAGTTTGAATCTCTTCTCGAATATTCCTGACCGAAGAATCTACCTACCTTTAAAAACGAAATAAATATATCTTATGTCAAGATACCTACCACGAACCGGGACCTCAATCTTTGCAGTGTTTGAACAAAAAATAACAACCAAGGGTTTTCTATTGGCATACTACAAGTGACAAGATCAGAGGAGGAGGTGGTGGTAGAGAAAGGTCTCTCTTAAAGTGACTTATTACTAATCCATTTCAGGACGCAGCTTTCGGCTCGGGCCTTTTCCAAGTTGTATTCCCAGATCCATCAAAGTAATAAATTTTGCCACTGTTCGGATCTTTTGCCGACTTCCATCCACCAGGAAGTTGATCATTGTCATCATCATCTGCCTTGCTCAGAACGCTGGGCTTTGTCCAGCTACGTTCGTTTGTACTTCTTCTGAAAAAGTAAGTCTTTCCAGAATTTGAGTCTTTGGCCACTTCCCAACCCGCAGTAATAAGTTCTGGTTCTAATGTTTCCTCAACTTTCGAAGGTAGTAATGTTGCTGTACTAGCTCCCAATACTAAGGCATCACTTACAACTGTGGAAGTTCCAAGACTCTGTGTCTGCACACTTGGTTTGTTCCATCTTCTTTCGTTTGTGCTTCTTTGAAAGTAATATATCTTTCCAGAGTTTGGGTCCTTTGCCGACTCCCAACCCGCAGCTACAAGCTCGGGTTCAAGTGTTTCTCCAGCTGTCGAATTTATCAACGCTCCTGCATTGGCTCCCAATGCAACTGCGTCACTTACAATTGTTGAGGCACCAACGAAAGCTGTAGGAGGCGCCGCAAGAGCTTGATTTCGACGCATTATTGCCGCGGCCACTTGCTCAATAGGGTTGTATGGATCACTTTCGGGAACAAGTGCCTCAATCAAGTGTTCTTTCGATTTTTTCTTTTTCTTCTTAGTTTTCACCACCGACTTTGTTTTTGCATCCCCAGAAGCATCTTCTCCATTCACATCTCCATTATTATTCTTGTCGCTATCGTTTTCAGCAGATGCCCGTCCCAACTCCTTGTTACGACTATCCATCCCATCCCAATAATACCCAGTCCCTCGATCTCTCGTAGTAAACACATAATCAAATTTAAAACCCTCAAACGTCTCCGCCTCAATAAAGTACAGCGCATCGTCCGGTCTGACCCTATCCAAAATCAACTTCCTTTTCTTTCGCGCCGCCGCCTCTTCATGATCGCCCTTCCGTTTAAAATCCGTATACCCCGCGCCCAACTCTCGATCTCCCGCCTCGCTGCGAATCTTGGCCTCGATGGCGCGTTCGTCGTTGATGCTACTCGTTCCGAGAGCGCGGTCCAAACGCTTGAGTGGTAGTAATGGTGCCACGCTGGTGGAGGTGATGACTTTTTTGGCGTCCTTGCGAAAATCTTGCCAGCGTGCGGCGCCGTCGGAGCCTAGGACGGGTTTGGCGACGGATTCGTCGACTTCGTTGAAGACGGTGAAGGACGATTTGGATGTCATGCTTTCCAAGCATATGACCACACCGAAAGCAATTGCAACCTTGCTAGGATTTGGGATTTAGAATGTTATCGAGATGACGAATAGGACGGAAGTGGCAGACGAAATCCTCCCGAAGTCCCATAGGGTCAGCATAGGTCAGCATAGGGTCCCATGATGCCTTTAACCCTCCTTTAACCCGAGGGGCATATGAGATGATACTTATTGTGGATTTCGATAGTACCACGTAAATACGGTACAGTAAATACCATAAGTAAATATCGAGCCTTAACCTCACTAAAAGCGTTATTCTTTCAGATTCTTTCAGGATTCTTTCCATATCCATACCCCCTCCATACCCCATCCGGTTGAGTAAAACTTCTTTCATGATTCTTCCCGCAGTCTCAACTTTCCGTCGGCGTTAACACTGCCCTATTGACCGAGGCTCTGTCACTCCGTTTGAAGACTACATCGGAGGTTCGAGCTTGGAGATATTAGAGACCCATAGGAGAGCGCAAGGCGTCAGGAGAGAATGACAGCGAGAGTACCACAGACAATGGCGAAATTCTTCCTCATCCTCGGGGCGATTTTTTCATGCACGGTCCGAGAATCGATCGCGTTCACTCCAACGCCACAGTTCCAATTGCGTCGTAACAACCAGCATCAGCGCTCCACTCTTTCATCTCTTCAAATGTGCATTTGCATTCACTGCGCACGCGTCACGAATTGTTCCGCCTATCACTTTGTAGAGCAACAGCACTCTCAACCACACATCAACAAACATCCAACGTGGGAGCCGAGAAATGGAAGTCCAACAATTCAAGTTCATATCCGGCCCGATGACACTTCCAAACGTGAACTGAGGAAAATGTGGGAGGAACACGAGGAGGAAACCCGACGAGCCGAAGAAGCATTCGCTGCCGAGAATAATGGCCAGGATGTCGACGGCACGCCTTTGTTTGGAAGTACGCAGTATGATTTGACAGGGACTACCACGTATGAATACGATGTTGTTGAGTGTGAAGATTTTGTGGAAGAACGAGGTGCATGGGTGAAGAATATGCCGGAGGAAATTAAGATTGCGAATCCTCACTTTGTGCCAACGTGAAGGTGAACTCGATTAAAAAATCTGACGACGAAGATCTGGACGAGTTTGCAAAATCCAGTCCGAAATAACTGTTGAGTTTGTATTTATATTGAAAAGAAAAGGTCTAGACGAATGTAGCGGACCTGAGTAAAATTAAACACAAGAACAATAAAAAGGGTGACGAGACTGAAATGACTGGGCCAATAAATGGTTGATCATCGGCCGACCAAAGCAGAGTTACTTATTCTATGAGCCTCACAGCAATCTAAAAACATCTGATAGCTCGCAACAATTCGTTGAGGCATTGGCTTCATCGAAACTAAACAGAACAATTATGATTATTTCCTTCCTGGGAGTCCTTACAGACAACGAAGAATTTATCTTAACAGAAACTTGCTTTAGTGCCAAAGACATGTTAAGAATGCTTTACTCACTTTTGAATTGCCCAGGTGCTAGCGAGACGAAGCACTCCACTCCTTGTGTATGAATAGAACAAGTAGAACATTGTCGATACTTCACTGTAACATGATAACTACATGCGACAATTAAGGTTGCTGAATCAATTGAGCTGCTAAAGTTAAGCAATGTACTATGGTTGTACTTTCAGTGTGACGAAGTCCCATGCTCAAAATGGTTGACTTGGAGCAAGATACATTTGAAATCAGTAGTTGACTAAGAACTGTGTTTAGTTCGTTATTATTAGTATTAGTCCATCAATGTCTTGAAAAGCAGAAGCGTTCATCCTAATCCACGCTTTATAGATTGAATACCTTAAGCCATTCGATACTTCGTTTATAGAAAAACACATACAAATCATTATGAAGACTTCGCAAGACGCGATTCAACATTATCGCATTCACGATGAATGAAAAGATCCAATCCTTCTCATACATGCATCAACATCAATCACCCTTCCCCATTTCGGCACGTATCTCCGCCCTCGCCGCAAGATCCGCCAACATGGCATCATACTTCTTCGAGTACCCCGTCAAGGCGCCGTCGCTCTCGGTCAAGGTGCACGTGACACCCATGGGTACACGTCTGCTTTGATGGCATTGGGTATCCGCTCCACATTTGCCACAGGTGGTGAGTGGGCATTTGTTGCCAAAACCGAATTCTCCGTGTTCGGCTCTTTGCCGACCGCAGGAGGAGCAGACTTTTCGGAATGTGAGTCCTTTGGGAAGTTTGGCGACTTTGACGTTGTTTTCGGAGGAGGTAGTTGACTTGGTGGGGACGTTATGGAATTGCGTAGTGATAGACTTGAGCATTTGAAATGGAGGAGTAGGTCGTTTGTGGGAGGTAGATTCCGCGTTTTCATTTGTTGGGGGATTCCAATGATAGTTTTGATGATAATGAGTGGACGAAGGCATATTGTTGGCGTAGTAACCTTTATAAGCTTCCTCAAGACACGTCCTTTTATTTTCCGCATCGGAATCACATTTGAACGACTCCATCTCCTCGGATTTCCTCTTTTCTCCCCTTAAATCGTCCAGAGCCGAAGAGGCAAGCGCAGCCAAAAAGTCCAACTTTTGCTCGCTCGCCTTATCTTTTTCACGAGCATTTTCTTTGTACGACTCATCATCGTTAAGACACGTCGATGCTAGGGAAGGAAGAGAAGGAGGCCGACCAATCCCAGTCGGTTCCTTATCCTCTGAGACGACATGCAAGTTGGGAGTCGATTCTCCTTCCATGGAGCAACTCTGGCCCAAAGACACCATTGTAGCGACAGCGTCTTCTCTTTCCATGGCAGTGACATCTTGCGTACCTCCTTCCTCTTGATTCTTCATCTCACCGGGCTTGTTCCCACAATTGATACACTTACACGAAATTCCGCACTGAATTCCATTTTGGAAGCATTCGCAATACTTCTTAAGGCACATTGATTTCTTGCATTTGCATCCCACCCTGTGCTGTTTCTGGTCTCGGGCATCTATGGGGGGAGGCAGAGGTGGTGGCTCGTACGGTCGGTATGGATAGGATGTGGTAGGAGGCATTTCTCTTGGGATTCGGATATCGGGAACACGATGCGGAACGGGTCCGTGAGGGGGCATACTATTATGGTGATCGTAATAAGAATGAAAGTGGAAAGGCCGTCTTGATTCCAATTCGCGGGGGTAGTGTCGTCCATCCCATGCATAGGGCGGGCGGTACGTCGGCGATGGACGGTAGTATCTATCTTGAGGCGATGGATTACGGCTGTACGGGATAGGACGATTGCCTTCCAAAGCAGAGGTCGAGAGCACGGCCATCTGTTCTGTTGGAGACTTTCTCCTACATGCAGCGGAGGAGCCCTCCGATTTCTCAGTCGCGTTATCGCCACCTTTTCCATCGTTAGGCATAGTATCTTGCTTCGGTGCATGTTCAGCAGCTGCGCCACCGTTCGAATCTTTGCTCGCAACACTCTCTTCTCTACTACCCGACCTCTTAATCCCATCCAATGACGAATATACTGTCCCCTCCTCCTTCGGCGAAACATCCCTAACCCTCTCCAAAGACCGAAAATCATACTCCGGCACCCTCCTCACCGGCGGCACGACCACCTTGGCAAAAACAGGCCTCACCAACCCCATTTCCCCCACTCCTCCAACGCCAACGCCACCGCCCCCAGCACCAATCTTATCCTCAAACGCCTTGGGATTCCTCTCCAACACACCCCTCCTCGCCACCTCAATCGCATTATCCTTCTTTCGCATCTCACCGGGAGTATTCAGACATCCCTCGCATTTGCACCCATCGGAACACAACACGGACGACGAGAAACAGGCGCAATACAACTTCAAACATTTGGATTTTTTGCACGAACACCCGTTCCCACCGACAGGCGCCGGGACGGTCCCTCCGTTCCCCACGGCGACGACGGTCTTGTAGTAGGGCGGCGGCGGTGGAACGACATTCCCATCGTGCGGTGGGAGGAGTAAGCCCGTCTTGGCATCGCGTGGGTTCGATTCCTGCGGCGGCGGCGGCTGGGGGGGATAGTACGTCCCCTCCGCCGCCGCGGGACGACCGAACTGTGGCGTGGGACGAGGACGTTCGGGGATCGGTCGCGATGGTTCGGACCTGTCGTAGTGCCAGGAATGGGAGTGTGGACGATTGTAGGGGTAGTAGTCTGGTGAACTTCGCATGGATCGCGAGGTTTGTCGGACGTATCCGTAACGGAGTGGAGGTGGTGGTCCGTGAGTCCCGCCGTGATGCATGGCGCCGTTGGCGGTGATGGTGTGAGAAGGAGGATGGGAAGGGTGCCATGAATGAATGTGTCTGATTGGTCTGCCGTCGTCGTCTCTGCTCCATGTGGTGGTGAGGTGTTCGTCCACTAGGACGTGGCCGTCGCGTACGATGCGTGGGTGAATCACGGGGCGTTGTTGCGGGCCCTGTTGAGGGGACGTCTGCGTGTTTTGACCGAGGCGGCTGGGATCGTGAAGGATGACCGGTTTGGGTGGTTGTTCGGGAGAGCTGGACATGATGGCTGTGATGGACGATGGATGATGGGACAAAGCTTGAATGCTGCGACCGGCCGAACGAGGAGGAATCGAAACCGAGTGCGTTAGGAGACACAAGACAAGACGATCATTGCGAGGACGAAACGTTTGCCATGGAAAGTGACTCACCTCCCACGAGGACGACAACAACAGCGAGAGAACTAAAACCAAATTTCAAGTCAACGGGCGATCGATTAAAATAATGCCTAGCTATCAATCAAGTTCAGCATAATCTCCATGGCGATTGAAACCATGTTGTGCACCTGAACCTTTTCTCATGAATCCACATACACCGCACCACTATGATCAATCATAGGGCAGCATACATACAGCATTCGTTTTGGCTTTTAGTTCTGTTGCAGAGATTTCAAATTCATTCAAATGAAGCTGTTATCTTAATGTCCGTATATAAGCACACAATTTGAGAAGTAATCGAGAAAAACATGTCTTAATGACTGTAGGTGATTGATGCACATGATTGTTTTTGAATGAGATTGTAAGCGATTGTGCGAATGGTTGCGAGATTGTTTTGATTTCTGCCTCTGTTAGACCATAGAATGATTTCGTTTTTGGAAGAATACGCCCAGGGAAATTCTAATTACTTCTTTTACGTTCTGAATGTCATTCGCAATCCCTAATAGATGAGGGCTGTACAAGGAGTCATACATTGAACGGGGCTGTTTCGATGTTTGACTGAATTCGCATCGAGGCAATATCACAAGGAGTACTAAGGCAATAACGAAAACGTGCTGGAAATTGGATTTGGTCGTATTGTGAATTCTTGGAACGACCCCACCCCTTGACCGATCACCCCTCACCGGCAATTATAACGAATGTGGTTCTTGCTTGACTTGGAACGCAGCAACGCCTGGCGTCGAGGAGGACGATCGTACCATACATCATAGCTTCGATTTAGATGGTGAAACGAATGAACAACGATTAAACAGCGACGGACAGCTCTTCAATTATTAATGACCCTCGCCTTTCTCAGCCATAAATCAGAATTGAATTAGGAGTACATCACAAGGACACTCTCATTTAACTTCCTCTCCCCACAGCACAGTAAGTTAAAATACTGTAACCATGGTCAATTCACGAAGACGAACAGCCGCCACTCTTGGATGCTGCCTCGCCGTCACCGTCGCAGCCGCCTCGCACGATAATATGCGTCATCACGGCAACGACATCGAGATGTCCTCACTGGACAATCGCCTTCTCGCATCCTCCTCTTCTCGAAGGCGACGCAATGCAACATCGAGACGTCGACGAGATTCAACGAGACGGTTGGGGGCATACATCAAAAGGGTCATTCGTTCCAAGAGGAAGAAGAAGAACACCTCATTATCTCCACAATCCCCACACCGGAAGACCAACAAGACGAACAAGACCAAGAAGCATCATCGCCGCTACCCTTCCTCATGCTCGGCACCTCCTCCCAAACATCCACCACCGTCCTCTCCCCGCCCCCAGAAGAACCAGCCACCTCCCTCTCACCCTACACCACCACCCAAATCCAACGCATCGGCGGCCCCGCCTCCCTCATCACCCAGGATCCCACACGACACCCCTACATGGCCTCCCTCCAAATCGAGGGAGCCTCGCCCAACGCCGGCAAATTCGATTACCACATGTGCACCGGCTTCCTCATCGCACCGGACCTCGTCATGACGGCCGCCCATTGCGCCGAATACACTCCGGAGGGGAGCGACGAAACCTACCAAGCCTTCAATGGGATCGAGGTGGGACGGATTAACTTGAACAAGGAAGTACCCTACGATCAATTCGAGTCATCGACGTATCATTTAAATTACGAGAACTTAGTTCCCGACAAAGTCATTAAGCATCCCAAATACGACGCCCTCACCTTCGAACACGACATAATGATCGTCAAGGTATTCGGGAAAAGTCGATTCCCCTACGTACGCGTCGATTCCGGGGGGATCGTCGGCGGACAGGAAGTCACCGTCCTGGGATGGGGTGCCGACACCGCCACCTCCTCCAAGAAATACAGCGACGATTTGCGCGAGGCCGATTTACTCGTCATGACCAATGACGAGTGTCGTGCCACGTCCGTGCGTGTGACCGACCCCGCCACCGGCGTGACGGCCGACGCGACGTTGACGGACAATATTTATGAGGATATGGTGTGTGCCTCGGCGCGCGATCGATATATTTGTCATGGGGATGGGGGAGGTCCGGCCATTGTTCGTGGAGAGGGTCCCGAGCAAGATGTCGCCGCCGCCGTCGTGTCGTGGGGATATGGATGCGTCGATCCCGATTATCCCGCCGTTATGATACGGACGGCCGATCATTTTAATTGGATACGTACCGTGGTTTGTAAGGAGAGTACCGATCCGCCGGAGCAGTATGCCTGTCCGGGAGGGGAGGGTATGACGCTCAATAGCGCGTCGGCTGCTCCGAAGCAAACGGTCACGTTGAAGCTCAAATTGGATATGATGGCGATCGAAACGGGATTCGTTATTGTTACTACTCCCAATCCTCGTGTGATTGCCCAACGTGTTCCGGGATACTACAAGATTCGTGAGAATGAAATCGTCCTAGAACGGATGGACCTGCCCTCCAATCAGTGTTATAAGCTGATACTGTTGGATAGTTTCGGGGATGGTTTCTGTTGCGATATGGGTGGAGGATCGGGGACGTTGTATTTGGGTACGGACACGGGGTATTATACCGGAAGGGCTTTGGTGGAAGTGAATGGAAAGTTTGGCTATGATGCCTCTGGGGAATTTTGTTTGGATGGTTCGACCGCGACGTCGTCATCGTCAAGTGAGGGTGGTTCGACGGCGGTTATGCCCCGGGCGGAGGCGCCTCTGCGTCGTCGTCGAATAGCGGCTCTGGTAGTCCTGGCAGTGGAGGTGCCGGCAGCGGTGGTGTTTCGAATAATGGGTCTAGTGACGGGTCGACCGGCACCAGCAATGGTTCTACCGAAGGATCGAGCTTTAATAATGGTTCTTCGGGTGGGTCGACTAGCTCAAACAATGGCTCTTCGGGTGGATCGACTAGCTCCAACAATGGCTCTTCGGGTGGGTCGAACAGCTCTAGCAATGGGTCTTCGGGTGGGTCGAGCAGCTTTGACAATGGGTCTTTGGGTGGGTCGAGCAGCTTCAACAATGGTTCTTCGGGTGGGTCGAGCAGCTCCAACAATGGTTCTTCGGGTAGTTCGAGCAGCTCCAACAATGGTTCTTCGGGTGGGTCGAGTAGCTCCAACAATGGTTCTTTGGGTGGGTCGAGCAGCTCCAACAATGCTTCTTCGGATGGGTCGAGCAGCTCCAACAATGGTGCTCCCGATTCCAATGGTGGTTCCGCCAATAATGCGAACAACGGATCCACAAACAATCAAGGAGAAGGCGCCTCCGGATGGACTGGCCCCGCCATGAGCCCCGAGTTCGAATACTGCAATCAGTTCTGCAATGCCAATCCTAATGCATTGAATTGCGGATCGTACACTTGTTATCATTCCGAGGATTCTACGAGTGATTCTCAAGAGAATGATTCGTCTGTGGATGGTAGCTCATCGAACGGTGCCTCTTCAAGTGGAAGCGGATCAAGTGGTGGTTCGTCAAGTGGCAGCGGCGGTGGCAGTTCCACACAAGATGCCGACAGCACGCAATCTCCTGTCCCCTTTGATCCCGAAGGTAACGCTGCCGACCCAGCCGAATATCACTTAACAGTTCAATTCCAATTCGATGACAACCCACAAGACGTTAGTTGGGTCCTTTATGACTTAACCGCAAATCAAGTTAAGATGTTTGTCGATTTTGATGTCTACAAACAAGAAGACTTTGCCAATCAAATGCTCGAGGTGGTCGCGAATGTCGACGGACCCGAGGCAGGAGAGAAGAAGTATGCATTCACTGTGTACGACAAGGCGAGCAACGGGCTATGTTGCGAGCATGGTGAGGGGTACTACAAGTTATTTTTGGGCGATGTCGAGGATAATCTAGAACTGCTGGGAGATTCTGAGTACGAGTTCTCGAGCAGTTATTACTTTACTCTTTTCGAGGAGGGTAACATGACCTCTAATGGGGCAGAAGTGGAAGGTATGGACGAAGAAGAAGCATCAACCGACGCTCCCATGGAGACTTCTGTCCCAACAACATCGCCCATATCTGATCCGACTGCCTCGCCATCTCTTTCGCCTACCCCTCCACCATCAAATATGCCAACGAACTCACCGACTTACATTGCAACGACACCGCGTCCAACCTTCCCATGGGAGATAAGACGAAGCGAGCTCATGGATGAAATAGGGGCCAGATGGAACACTGCTTCCGTTACGCCGCCCGACGGGAAATTCAATGATCTGGGTGGTGATCAAAGAAACTTTGACTTCACGGTGGGGTCTCGAAGTACTAGTGGAGGGAGGGGTTTGAGAATATGGTTTGGGATGTCTGCTTTGACAATGGCTTGTTTCTTTGCTCTCTTATAATGGTTAATTAATGAAATTGTATTCTAAATGCGGGATTAACTACGTCCGATAACCTGCGATTGTTTCCGTCAACGTTTTTGAGTTTGATTCGATACAGGAGACTGTGAGACTTTGTCTCGGGGTATCGATTCAAAACACAAGGTGGTGCGGGCAGAAAACAGATCGAGATAATTCTGTTAACATCAACATACCAGTTCATTATTTATGTTAACTATCAAGCGAGAGAATTGCAAGACTCCTCATCTCTGAACAAATCAATTTAATTGCTTGCGTCAAACAAACCTATTAGCAACATTCCTTTTCTCGCGAATCCAGTGCTCGACTGCCTCGGCGAGAATTTGACTACCACCTCCTGTGATTATATCCACTCGAAGTGTCCACGGAAACTCGCGCATGGCTTCGTTCATCCAAGACGGTAGTGCGTCATTCAATTTATCAAGAGCTTCTTCTCTATTGCAACCGTGCAAGTCGATACTTCGCGAGGGAATCTGAGCTTGTCTTGTTGATTTGGACGATCTGTAAAGATAGTCGTCTTGTCCAACGATCACGGGAAAGACTGTTTTGCCGGCCCTGGCCCCGACCTCCGGAAAACATCGCAGAGGTTCTGACGCAACCTCCATGAGTTTGGATTTCGCAGAGCTCTTTTTAGGCTGACATTTTTTCGTGGCAAGGTCGTTTAGTTTGTGTCGACGGTCCTGAAACAGCAGTGCTGCCTCTTCAAAGACGAGGCTGAGAAGTCTAGAGTGATCAAGTCTGTCTCGGTCGGCATTTGAACTGTAATGCACGTGGCCTTTATTGTTCCGCTTCGGAGTGCTGATATCGAAAGCTTTGCAACTTCTCCTCTTGTTTGTCTTGCCACCAACATCACTTGAAGTTTGCTTGCCTTTCTTCTTTGCCTTGCGGGCATTACTAACCAAATCGACCGACAAACCAACGGGGGGTTGATTTTCTGTGTCGCTTACATCCGTGGCATCAGCGTCAATAATATATAAAGCATCATTGTTCTCTATGCCAATGCTGTCCAGTGTCTTCTGAGCCGAGTGTTCGAGAAGGATTTGTTTTTTGAACCCAAACTTGTCTTTGTGAACTATTCTATGATTGTAGGCAGGATTATGCAGCTGCAAGTGACTAATTAACAGCATAATGAGCGTCTTCAATTGGATCGTAGAGTTTATATACACTGAGCGATGTATCTTCGATCCAATACCTTCATATACAGTGCGGATATTTACATGCGTCCAGCAGAAGATATACGCACTCTCTTCTTGAGTACTAAGCAACCACTCTGTCAGGGGAAATTTCGATTTGGCAAAGAAGAAGTGAATGTTCAACTCAAAATTATCAATTTCCAAAGACTCAAGAATGTGGCGTCGAGTTATTAGTCCTCCTTTCCGAATGCTGCAGCTTATAATAAAAGTAGTTAGAAGCCAAACCTTGGCAAGTCCATCCTTTCCGCTATCAATGTGCTCCTGTACTTTTGAGAGTCCAACTTCAGTATAAATTTGATGCCTTGTTATCGCTTGAAAATAGCAGAAATAAGAGAGAAAAATTGAAGATCTGGATTCTTGGAGCCAGAAGGAAACGAGCGTGCAAAGAATGCAGTAGCAATTCTTTTCATTTAAATCGAACCGAAATGGCGATAATTGATCGTCGGCCCAAGAAGTGAATTCGTTGATTTTGTCATGGATTGTGGCTTTGTTTCTAATCTTTACCGTCTCTGGTCGGCTGCGTCGCAAATTCCTTTTTCCCATTGTCAATACTGAGCTCTCGAGTGATATCTGTTGATTGAACGACTTGAAATCAGCGAGGGTCAGTGAGAAGTAAAAAATGCCGGTAGTCAAGTGGCAATGTATGGAAAATGACAATCAAGGAACCGAACTTACTTAAGTTGGCGATGAACAAAAGGTTGTTGCAATGTGAATGAAAGAAAATCATGTCGGGTACTGTGTTGATGTGACAGGTTTTGATACTCCAGCGTAGCATGTCCAGGTGGCTCTAGTCGTATAGTGAACACGCTCTAGCTGAATGAGTGTCAGGCCATTGTGGAAGAGGCTTACCTTTGGTGGATGAGGTCCATGAGGAAATTACTATTAGGTGTCATTGTTCGTCTTCAAATTAAAATTTTACAGCATAGCACCCATCTACAAAACTACGATACTCTGTGACCCCTCAGTGGCCCCTGCACATGACTGATGGAAGGATTCAAAAATGGCGGGAGATTTTTTAACATCCACCTGAACCACGCAAAGCTGACTCACACACCTCTCACACAGTCCTCTCTACTTCTTTCCGGGGTCACTCTCGCTCACACAAACACAGCAGTAAACCCTCGCTCCAGCATAACCACCAATACATTCACCACAACGAAGCATCGATTAAGCGCAAGCATCTTGTCGAATAAATAGCCAACGAAAGGACGTTCTCTTGTCTCGTTCGCTTCGTAGTGTCTTACCATCATCGTCGCTGCTCGTCTTGCATTTCTACACTTGCCTGCCAATTCACTCGATCACTAGACAATGATATTCCCTCCTCGTCGCCACCGCCTCGGACTGAGCCTCCTCACCGCCGCATCCTCCCTTTACCGAGCATCCTCCCTCTCCACCACCGCCAGTTCCGCAACCAACATTTGTAACGCTCGCCATCTAGGATCATCCGACCTCCTCGTCTCGGAAGCATGCCTCGGCACCATGACATTTGGCGTCCAAAACACGGCCACGGATGCATTCGAGCAGCTCGATTACGCTCGTTCCATGGGGTGCAACTTTATTGATACCGCGGAGCTCTACCCGGTCCCATTGACAGCTCCCGAGTACAGAGCCGGTGCCACCGAAGAAATTGTAGGTTCGTACCTCTCTCGCATTGGTCCAGCGCAACGTGACGAATTGGTTATTGCAACAAAGGTTGCGGGATATTTTCCGTCGTCGCCGGTGGCAGCGGCCCGATCGTATCCCGACAAACCCATCGATCCTGCTCCTGATTGTCGTCTCGATGCTCAATCCGTCAAGGATGCAGTACATGCATCCTTACGTCGTCTCCAGACCGATCGAATTGAGTTACTCCAAATCCATTGGCCGGATCGGTACCTTCCAGTATTTGGTCAAACTACATTCGATCACGATTCCAAGCGAGACGACAATGTACCCATCCTCGAAACAGCAACGGCCTTAAAAGAACTAATCGACGAGGGTAAAATTCGCTACATCGGCATCTCCAACGAAAGCACCTTCGGCGTATGCGAATGGATCCGCGCCTGCGATCAACTCAACATCCGCGACAAACTGGCATCCATACAAAACTCCTACTCCCTCCTCGATCGACGATTCGATTCCGAATTGGCCGAAGCCTGCGATCACTACAATATCGGACTCCTTCCCTGGTCGGTCCTCGCCGGTGGACTCTTGAGCGGCAAATACAACCAACGATCGCGGGGGAAGAGCATTCCTCCCGATGAGAATTCACGATACGTTCGTTTTCCCGATTATATGAGACGGTGGCATCCGTCGTCGGCGACTCGTTTGACTTTGGATGCCACGGAGGAATATGCACGAATTGCGGAGGAGGCGGGTATGAGTCCCGCGGAACTTGCGATTGCGTTTGTGAGGAGTCGGAGGTTTGTGAAGGAGAATGGATCGGTGATTGTGGGGGCTACGACTTTGGAACAGTTGAAGGAGAATTTGAGACCGTTTGATGGGAAGGGTGTGGAGCTGGATGATGAGATTTTGGCTAGAATTGATGAGGTGCATTTGCGATGTAGGGACCCTAGCTGTTCTCTTTGAAATTGTAGCAGTGTGCTTGAATTCTACAGTTCTACTTTGTTTTGAACATGTATGTTCAAATTAAACTAGCTAGAACTGAATGGCTATCATACAGTTTACGGAGCACCATTCGCTAATGATCGGTGATTTTTTATTATAATATTCCACAGTTCTCGCAAGCTGGACCCAGCTCTATTTTCACTCAACTTATAATGATTTATCTTCGTCATCAAAATCAGCACATATATTTCCTCATTGGCGACATGATGTCATGGATGAAGGCATGCGTTGACAAAAAATGATGCTTTCTGTGTCTGCATCTCGGTAGGAGGTGGCATGGAGGTAGATTTGCTTTGAGTGCTCGTGGAATGAGAGAAATCGTACATCTCCAATTCCCAGTATAATATTATGACCTGCCAATGCCCTTCATCATGATTAAATTTGTACAAATCAGGGCCACAGAGTGTTCGTATTCAGTACAGCCCCAATCCCTGGAAAAACTTGGGCTGGTGTGTACGAATATTATAATGACGCCCAAAGTGGTCGAATCAATCGTATAGGTGGGATGGAGTAAAAACTCATGACCGATTGGATCCTTGCAGTAAAAGTACCGATGTAATCCAATCCTTTCCCGCCATTTTTCTCCTCATGTGATGGGAATCCCGGATCTGTTGACATCTTGTCGGGATGTTGCATCCTCTCCCCGCATCTATCCTGCGCTTCTCGGTCCCGATGCCTCTTTGATACACGTCTTGTGTTTTGGTATTGTATGCACGGTCTTCCAACAACCCTAATTCATCTCCTTGATCGAGTCGTCACTGGACGGCATCCTATTTGATATCAGCCTCATCCGCTGCCAATGCCTGCCATTGAACCTCTACGATCAAATCGCGCAGCATCATCGCGGACATTCCATCTCTCTCATTGACGAAAACTAGAAGGAGAAGAAGAAGAAGAAGAAGAAGTTGGTCCATCCGCAATCTTTGACAAACAACCAACCAACCAACCAGCCCACACACCACACCACACCACACCAACACCAACACCAAACCATGGAACAATACGACGACGAAACCGCCTCCTACGCCTCCTCCACCCACGAAACCTCCTCGGCCCACTCCCACCCCACCAACACCAACCCCTACACCACCCGCCTCCACGAATCCACCGCCCGCCTCTCCAAATACACCGCCGAAAACGACCGTCTCCTCGACGAGGTCTCCACCCTCCGTCTTCAAATCCGTGAACTTCGCAACGATCGACGGGAACTCGTCCGTGCTCATCATGAGAGCATGTCCCTCCTCGCGGCCGTGAGCGAGGAGAAGCTGGTGGAATTCCAATCCAAGAGTGAGGCCGATGCCATGGAATCCAAGGCGGCACAGGAGGAGGCACTCCGAACGGTGTTGGAGATGATGGAGAAGGATTGTGAGGAGAGGGTGAATGAGTTGGATGCGAGGTTGGCCGAGGCAGAAAGAGAGCGGGAACGGATGGCGGAATTGCAGGCCGAGGCGGCCATGTTGGCCGAGAGGGAGCGGGAGGAGAGGACGGGGGTGGAGGAGGCATGTCGTTTGGCGGTGGAGAAGTTGGTGAGGGAGAGGGAGTCGAGGAGTGTGGAGTTGGAGGAGAGGAGTGTGAGGGAGATGGAGTTGCAGAGGGAGTTGGAGGAGATGCAACGGGCGATTGTGGCGGTGGGAGACGGGGCGGGGGGGAGGGATGGTGAGAGGGGAGAGTATGCCATGCAAGAGGAGGCGTCGTACGATGAGTCGTATGATAGTCGACGGTCGACGGGGAGTTCGCAGAGATCGCAGGATTCTGTCTTGTCGTTCCCTCCGTCGGCGAGGCCGCAACCTCTTCCCTCCAGGACGGGATCGGGAGAATACGTCTCCAATCGTCCTCCCATTATCAACCGCGTTCCTAAGAAACAAGCCCCCTCTGTCTTTTTGGACGATGCCCCCTCCACCATGACCTTCGGACGACGGATCGCATTGTCTCTCCTAAACACGGGATGGTATCGTCCTCACAACAAAAAATCATGGGATGCCTCCGGAATTGGATTGCAATCGGCATGGTGTCACTTTGAACATTCCGTCCTGCCACGGTATTTGGTCAAACAGTGGGATGGGACGATGCCTCCCCCCATTAAGCGGAGCAATATCATGGACGGAGACGACGACGACGAGGAGGATGGAGATATCGAAGTGTACGAACACTCGGTCAACGGCAGCACCGTGTTAGATGAATCGGAGAAGGAATCGAAATACGTTGATGATCAGAGTGATGTAGATGATTGGCTCGACAAACCCAAAGAAAAAAAGAAGAAGAAACAGAAGAAGAAGAAGAAGGAAATACCAATATCCTCCTCCCGAAACGATTGGAGGAAACAACCCAACCGCCAAGGCAAAAACGAATACCCACCACAAAAAAAGATTAAAGATTTAACACGTGCCTCCCCCGGAGAAGCCACGTATCCCACCCGACTGTACTCGGCATTCTTTACACCCCTCTCACAAATGGGTGCCTTCGGTATAGGGATAGGTCTGTACTTCTCGTCATTGCGAGGAGTGGCAGTCATTTCCTTGGTGGCAGGATTGATTAATGTACCCAATATTATGTACTTTGCCGGGAAGGAGTATTCCAAGGGTCAATTGGGTGTGCCGTGGTTTTTGAGGGGAGTGCCGTTTGTACCGAGAGGGTTTGGGTTCCGTGTCCTGGGTGTGAGATGCAGGATTTTTGGAGAAGTCCTGAACGGATTGCGGGTGAGTGGTGGTTGTTTTCGTTTGTGGAGGATGTTGTTTGTGTGTTTTGTTTGTGCGTCGTGATTTCTAAGTTGGATATTTTGCGCTTCTTCTGTTCTTCTTTGAACCCCGGTGTGTGTCCGTGTGCGTCTGTCATGTGCAGGGACAACCACCGTCACTCCCGATGGAGAATTACAAGATTTGGTATTCGCCCTCAAAAATACCTGTGACGGTGCCACCATGGGAGTAGGAATATTCAATCTCGCCAGCTTGGGATGGATACTGATATCACTCGTCGTATTGACCTTGTATCAAAGAAGGAAACAACGTCAGATCGATGAAAAGGCACAGACGGCTCAGGATTACTCCATTGAAATTAGGAATCCTCCTGGAGATGCCACCGAACCGGAGGAATGGAAGGATTTCTTTGAGAGTCGGTTCGGTGGACATGTTACGTGTTGTACTGTGACCATTGATAATGATTTGTTGGTCAAGACGCTGGCGGAGAGGAGAGAAGTGATTGCCCTCTTGGAAGAAAAGGTTCGAGAGGGATCCATGGTCAATGCCATGAAATTGTCCGAGCTCGCGGCGCGGGAGGAACACGGTCGGAGATTCTTCGGCAATTTAAAGTCACGTATAGACCCGGGCATTCCCGAACTCGTGGGACGATTGACGGTACTCAATGCCAAGATCCAAGGATTGACACAACAGGAGTATGTGGCCACGCGTGTCTTTTGTACATTTGAGACGGAAAGTGCACAACGGCAGGTCTTGTCGGAAATGATGGTGGGGTCCCTGTCGGCATACAGGAACAATACGCACGTTATCAACGCCAACTTGCTGTTTCGGGGGGAGCATGTTTTGTTGGTACGTGAGGCAGAAGAGCCCAATACCATTCGTTGGACGGATTTGGATGAGAAGCTGGGTACGAGGATCAAGCAACTAACCATCACGACGCTCGTTGGTTTGGCCTGCATAGTTGGAGTGACCGTCATTGTCTTCTTGTGTCACAAAATTAGCAAACAGGGGTCAGCGCTGGCGATTTCCGTTTCCAATGTGCTTTTTCCGGTGGTGGCGAAGATTCTCACAAACTTCGAGACGCACCCATCAGAAACGGAGAAACATGTTTCTCTCTTCGTTAAAATCGCAATATTTCGTTGGGTTATCACAGCCATTGTCATCACGCTCATCACACCCTTTACATCCACGCTTGGAGACGGCCCCGACGGCCTGTTGGGATCCATCTATGCCATTTTCTTCTACGACCTCGTTTTGAGCAATGGATTACAACTCCTCGATCCCGTGAGCAATTTCAAACGACATTTCCTCGCCCCTCGCGCGGCGACTCAAGAGCGAATGAATCTCCTCATGGGCGGGACCGAATACACCATCGCCGAGCGGTACACGAACATGACGAAAACGCTCTTCCTCACGTTTTACTATTCCTCCATTTATCCTGGTGTGTTCCACGTGTGCGCGATCATTCTAAACGTTACGTTTTACGTGGACAAATTCAGTCTTATGCGGACGTGGAAACCTACTCCCATGCTGGGACCATACATTGCCAACTTCTGCCGAGTTTATTTCATGAGCACCGCTTTTGCTGCCATGGCAATCGCATCGTCGTACTTCTTCTCCGGATTTCCCTATGACAATCTATGCTCGGAGGATGTTTCTCATTCTGCGTACTACGGGACATGGCAAATAACCAATGGGGTTGGCGAAACTACAACAGCGACCATTGCCCCCGGAGAGCGTTCGTTTCAGTTTTGTCGTCAGTTCTTGGGTCCAGGTGTTAATTTTGCATTTCCGGTGAGTCCCGAGAAGCAACCGCCCGGTCAGACGTGGATGACCGCGGAGCAAGAACAGTTGACAGAAATTTATGGAATTGTAAGTTTGGCGGTTGTGTCGCTGGTCGGTGCATTGTTTCTCTCAAGGTTTCTCAAAGGTACCAAAGATCTGTTCAGGGCATCGCATTCAGTAAGTTTTCAATGGCATTCATCTTTGGTTGTTGTGGATGGGATTACTCATATGTCATTCCTTTCCACGTAGCCTGTTGGCGAGGATCAGGGTATTCCTTTCAGTGAAAATGAAAACATATCATCCTACATTCCCCAGGCATTAAGTGACCAATTTTCCCATCCGCTCTTGGCAGTCAACATCGATGATATTGGTACTAATCTTTTCGATTGGAATGACCCAGATCGTTCGCATTCATACTATGATCTAACTCGTGATGCGGAACAACTGATCGGGGGTAATGAGGATGTTTGCTATAGAGCATTCTCTCGTGTACGTCATTGGCCCCCAAATTCAGGGGAGAGTGAGGAATCAAGCAAGTCTACCAAGTCGGCACTTAAAAAACATAAAGATGTCGGACACAGGCGTAATGTGTCATGGTCTTCAAAAGTAACTTGCAAAACGTATAGTAAGGACGATGCAAGCCATTGGGTAAGTATTCGTGGTAAAACGCTGTCTTGATTACTTTTGTGGAGGATGCGAGCAAATCTTGGCCTTTCTCTTTATTCTTCTTGGGCAAAGGATTCTTTCGACGCAAATGCATCATCCACCAAAATGAATTTTGAAAGCCACGAACCCATCTACGACCCAGGCGCCCAAGATGAAGCTCGCACATTTAAGGAAAGCTCATCCGATGGAACGAATTCCACAGAAGGTTTCGATCATTCCCCACAACAAGACCAGAATGGAAATTATAGCAACCGTGGC
This sequence comes from Cyclotella cryptica, assembly GCA_013187285.1. NCBI lineage: Eukaryota > Bacillariophyta > Thalassiosirophyceae > Thalassiosirales > Thalassiosiraceae > Cyclotella > Cyclotella cryptica. The sequence continues at coordinate 75,440 of JABMIG010000283.1, read as the reverse complement.
CCCAGAAATCAGCAGCCTACAGTTGCTCAGCAATTTGATCCGTATTACAATACTGGCCTAGATTATGAAAATCAATTACCCGATCAAATGTATGGTGATTCACAGCAACAAGATGATGGTGGGAACCAGTATGATGATTCTGATCAATTTGATCGTCCAGAAAACCGATATGATCATTCACAACAGCATGATCATGGAGCAAGTTGGGAAGGATCAGAAAGATCCTATGATCAATCATCGGGAACTGCGTCATCAGCATATTCTGATAACATGTCTTACGATCGAGATCAAAACCGTAATAATCAGGCAGGGTATGCGGAGGACAGTCATGGTGGCTCCTTCAATTCAGTCGAGTCATCACAGCAATCATCACAACAGAGCGAAGGCCGCTCATTTGCCTCTGTTGAATCATCCCAACAAAGTGAGTATTCAGATAACCGGCAGCCCAGTGTTACCAGTGCCGGTGTCCGCAGCAACTTTAATGATTCAGGGAGCAACTTTGATGACTCTGGTCAGAGCTTTGATGATGACCAAGATGAAGAGGATGATCAAGAGGACGATGAAGAATACGACGAAGAATACGACGAAGAGTACGAACAAGATGACCGACAATGGGACGAAGATGACGAGGAAGGTTCAGAAGAGGGGAGCTCTGAATATTCAGATGATGAAGCAGAAGGCTTGTTGCCTCCTGTGACATGATGACTGGACACTCCATAACATACTGCCATCTTTCTCACAGCAAAGTTTAACCACGAGAGCAAAAGCCCTCTCTGATACTCAACCATTGCCCTTTTTCGGATGCACACTATGAAGACATAGACTGTCTTTGGGGATCCATTTCCCGCCAATCATCTTCTGCACCAGGTATATGTGATATTGCTAGATCACGTAATATGAAAAAGAGCTCTCAGTGAGGTTGAATGAACTTTTGCCTGAATAAATAAAAACAACAAACGACTAACAATAGATGTTACCTATCGCGTGATTCTCCTTTGCACAAATGTCGTTCTTGGCAACCTGCATATAGCATAGATGAGGTGTATGAACAAACACAGAAATTTCGTTAGATAATATTCGGAAATAGGCCACCCAAGTGAATCAAGCCAACTCGCCTAATTGACTGATAAATCATACTGCTTTGCATAGGGATATCATATACTTCAAAAATCTGCTCACTTATCCTGAAAAACTGCTGAAAATTTGTGATTCACTAAGAAATCTGTTGCATTTGCAAGTGCACAAGAAGGCATTTGCAAGTGCATGAGAAATCAGGAGCGGCAGTATGTTATGGGTGGATTGGGAAAAGACAAAAAATATTCGTACCACTTGAAACTTAGATTCAAAATTGTTTTCACAACTTCATATCTCAGGTGAAATTCATTGTTGTCCATTAAACTTCAAACACTCATGTTGGCAAAAAATATGCATGCACATTCAAAGATGTTGCATACTACAGAGCATCAGAAAACACTCATACAACACTATGTTCAATGTTTTTGTAACTTAGTGAAGTCTTCTAATAGTGTTGATCTTTAGCTTTTATCACATGTAAAGCAGATCTTTGACCTGAGCCGAAAATCGTTGTAAAAATATCACGTGAAAATTATAGGTAGGTTCGACAGGTGTCGAAGATTTGATTTTATGAGCTATATTTGTGATTATTGTGAGAATGGAAAGGCAGTGTAACTGCACTCCAGTCCAAACAATGCAAACAATCATTGTGTAGACTTCTACACAATATGGTATGTTCATACCCTTCTGAAAGATGTTCAGATCTTCCACAAGGGTGTTCTCTTGTTTGGGATTCTGAACTTCCATGTTGGGGAGTCCATGCCGTCGGGAGGTGGACTCTCCTACTTGGGGTCCTGAGAATGCTCCATTTAGGTTTTGTACCCAGGGGTACAAAAAAGGCTGATTCATGCTCCATTTAGGTTTTGTACCCAGGGGTACAAAAAAGGCTGATTCCTGGCATATTCATATGGCAAGGGATTTCATGGACCAGTCTTTGGCACATACTGTTTGCCTTAACAAGGCTCCTTATGCCCTTTTGTGTTCTGAATCTCCTTGTAATAGCAGACAACCCATTAGACACTCAAAAAAATCTGTGCCATAGAGGTGTAGTTTGACTATTGATGCGATCCAAAGTGTGGACTTCAAGTCATGGGCTGTCTGCTTAACTGTGTATTGTTGCTCAATTGACCTGAATTTTGTAGCTTATGCAAATAATTTATTGATGAAGTCTCTAAATGCACTGTTGTAATCAAATGGACTGTTGTTTTGTATCCTGCTGATCTGATTTAATCGACTCTTGCAGATTAATGGTTAGGCAGAAGTGGCTTGAGACATGGTTATAACCTTGGTGATCTAGGTGTGAAATGAGATTTATCCAAAAAATGACCTGTCTTTTATTGTTACTCAGGAACCATTAAGCATAAACTCTCTAATCACTGATATTACCTTTAGTAAAAAGTTCAATGAGGGGTCATGGCTTTCAAGGTACAGTGAAAATTGTCTTCGTGTAATACCAACTGGACTAGTGACTGACTAAAAGCTACATGGCAAATGAATTTTGTTAGTCTAAACATGATGTAATGTAGTCACATAGTAGATACTTGGTCCAGTGTTGACCATTGGCAAAATTGTCTGTCTGCTGGAAAATGGCTCAATTTTTATGTGATCTCAATAACAAAATAAACTTTGTCCTGACCTGGGAATTATTTTGATTAGCTAGGGTTTATTGTACTGCTGAAGTCAAAATGGCCCCATGTTACACATTTTCCAAAGTGTGCATGCCCTCCCTGATGACCAAAAGAAATGGGAGATGGAATTTTTTGTACTTTCAACAACTGAAGAATTGTGAACTAACCCAGCAAATATTTTTCAAACATTGTGGTATATTAATTTATGGACTCACAATTCTCGGGTCTCAATTTGCTCCCAACAAGTAATCCTGATATCAGTTGTGTGATTCCTGAAGTAGGGCAGAAATAGAAATAATTTCATAACAAGTATTGCTTTTTCTCATATCTGTAGTTTCTATCCATGTCTTTGTGTTTCAAACCACTTAAGCTAAAGCTACACATATACAGGTATTCAAACAATACAAACAATTAACAGAAGGTGGGGAACAACCATGTCACAGTTTTGACAGCACTCCCATAATATACAGCAACAAGAATTAAGAGATTCATGCTTTGATGCCATGGGAGATGTCTTGCTTCAACTGTGAGTCTCTCTGGGGAGTAAAATACAACTAATAAAGCAATTCAACAGAGACACTGATGACCTTATATCTTGTACCATTAAATGTGATAGCTAAGTACCACAAAATCCTAAACATATATGTGAGTTGTGTTTACTTCAAGGTGAGACATATTTTGTATTGCCTGGCATCATTTCCTAATTAGTTCTTTTACATCATTGGTTGATCATTGGGTCAATTTTATTGAGTGTTTGTACCCCTGCACAGGTGAACGAGTCTAGTGTTTATATGTGAAATCCACTCTCAATTTGCTACAAAGACCATCACCTAGTGTGTACTACCTGGGGATGACCAGTATTTTCATCTCATGATGGCCACAGCAATATAAACTTCTTCACTTGTTTCTGTCCTTGTTTTTTTTCTGATCTCATTTCACTTTTTCAAGATAACATCTAATGAGATACCCACAAGAATTATGATGCACATTGCAAAAAATCTCTCATTCTTTGTCCCTGGACGTGCTCCAGCAAAGCATTCCCAATCTCAATATGAATTGATTACTCTGGTACTAAATACTCCTTGTTCTGTGCCCCCCCAACAAGCTACAGCATAATGATACCATGCTAAAGTGGATTGCTGTTAAGTGTCATACTCAATATACAACAGCATGTATGAAAGATGAGTTAAGCTGCCGCTTTGTCTGTGTATTGTTTTTTGTTGTCTGCATTGGTTTTGAACTGCCACAGTACCTGAACTGCCAACAATATTGACAATGTGATAGCAAAGTTCTACATCAGTTTAAGTGCTCATTAATAATAGCTTAATGTTACAGTGTTTGACCTTGCAACGTCATGGGCTGTTCTTGACTTGTTAATGGTCACAACACATCATCTGTAAACATGGTATGGAAAGACTATTCTATAGATTTCAAGGTGAAAGTTGTTGTCATTTGCATTGTCTAGGTTACATTTGAGAAGGAATCAGGAAATGTTGTTGCTTGGTCACAAAACTAACTTGCTTTGGGTATCGTCTTTCTTTTCCTTTGCACGGAACACCAAATGATGATGATGGCTACTTCCTTGAATACTTCTGTTAGTAAGAAGACACTTTCTTTCAATCAAACACATCAATAGCCCAATGCAGTGAATGGCAAATTTTACAAAATAACCTTAGATTCAAAATTTGATAAGCTTGATTGGTATATCAAGGATCTTTGTTTTAGCCCTTGTCCCTTTCATCCTCATCACATCCTCCAAGTCACTAACTTGTTTCTTTCATGAGATTCATCTTTGATTGGGTGCCAACTAAAGATGACTCCACACCAACTGCTTGTTCCCTTTCTAGCTTATTTTGTTGACTTTGACATGATGTCCTTGTCAATGTATTCATGTGTTTTGTTCTTTCAATGCAAGTCCCATCCAAAAGAGCAATCATTGATGCATAAGTTATATCCTAATAATCTTTTCTGATAATGGTTGATTGTTGAGCCTGTTTGTGAACAAGTACAGGCATCCATGAGAAATGAGTTGGGTTATCAAAAAAATATGAAAAATAATTCACTCATTACACACAAGAACTGCAAGACAGGAGACTTTGCACTTTTTGGGTGATTGCTCTGTAGTAGATCAATTGTGTGGCCTTATGCAATGAAGGATGGGTGGTTTACATGGGAGCAATTGTCAAAGCATTGATGAATTTATAACTCTTGTGGTGATGTTCGTGGTTGTTGTTGATTTTAACAATTACGGTACATGAGTTTGTGGGGCTATCTTGGTGTTCCCGGTGACTCAAAAATCAGAAAAGTCAAGCCACTTCCTATATGGATGTCCACGTCAAGTCACACAGGAGAGATGAATGAGATTAAGAATTAGGGGTTCCTTTGACTTTGGGTGTTTTCTTTACAATCTGGCACATGGCAGGTGATGGCTAATTGGTGGTGAATCTGGCTCAGCGGAAAGTATATTCTCCATTCCTCTCTAGACAGAAGCAATTGAAGGGAATAGCTGATGCTTTGCTCAAAACGTCCAACATTCACAATTGATCAAGACTATTCTGCAACTGGGTGATCTATGTACATTGTGTGGAAATTGTCACTTGAGATCTTACATGACACCAAAGTTTCATGTGTAACTTCCCCTTCTATGACATGACAACCCTGTGTATGGAGGAGATTTACCTATTCATGTTAATCTTTTTGAACTCTCCTCTGTCAAATCTTAATCAATTGTTGTCATAGGGCGATTGAATTGTTATAATCCTCATATAAAGGGTAAAACTTACGGATAAGATTTTTCAAATCATTCATCCATGGATTACCGTCTCTTGCTGATTGACAGAAGATTTCTTGAGTTTTGACTCGGAGTTGGTTAAGCTTGATACATGTGAATTTCTCATATTATCTTGAATGTTATTTTGTTTTTTGTGTTCACAAAAACTTCAACTTGGAAGAATGCTGATTTAATTTTCTGGTGATATCTGTCTTGATGTCCCTTTTTTGATTTTGAGAGAGAAGAGATCAAATGTCAGGATGTGGAGATGGTTTAAATTCTGGTGAGAGATGTAATCAATGTTGTGTCAATATCCTCCTCCCCATACAAATCTTCATCAGTGGTAATGGTCATGTAAATGCTTCCAACATTGACTAACTCTTCACTGATTGAGGCATACAACTCTGTGTTGGCTGCATTGAAAAGAGCAGTGATGTTGTTATGACGCGTTAATATGATGATCCAATCAATGGATTGAATAACAGATTGTACTGGAAATAACCAGAGTCGGAAATGCCCAAGTCCAATGCCCAACGCATTGCTGGAACTGCTGCAGGCTGCAGCACAGGGGGTTCGGAGTGGACAAGCAGCGGAAGGAGGTCACGTTGGCTGTGGAAGTGGAGGAAGGCACAAGTTGAGAGGGGGCCATCCCGTGGGAAGAATGAACTATTCTCCACTTGAGGTCGTGCATATGCTTGAGTCAGTCAGAGAATATTTCCTCATTCCTCATTTCTGATTTCAAATGGGATCTAATGGTGCAGTGTCATATGTCTTTTCACCCCGAGCAAGAGTGCAATGGTGATCAGTTGAAAAAAAGTTCAACAAGCTTACCAAGACCAAGATGGGGACAGGTGATCCCAACATACCTGCTGACATCAGTAAAGCCAAGGAGATCCACAGGCTAATTCTTGAAGAGTCTGAGGGAGTCACACGCTCTGAGGAATAACCTTTTGCAGCTGAAGATACAGAAGATGACCTGGACAAAGAAGAGGATGTTGGCGCTGTTGCAGAAGAAGTTGCGGAAGGACTGGCTGATGATGCTGTTTGTTTGCTTGCAGTCAAAGGTGTACCACATGCTGGATCAGGCCGTAGTGCTTTGTCTGTTTCACCCCACCAAGGAGTGAGTTCCTGTTAACTTATCCGCCATCTTTGCATATCTTTGAGAAAGTTAACTTCACTGTTAGCAAGAGATTTGTCTCACACCTATCACTTGTCATCAACACAAATGTGGTCATGATGATGATGGCAATCCCACATTCAGTCAGATAATGATAATGCTGATGCTGATGCTGACAATTTCCAATCAACATATGAATGAGATGAAGGAGCGTGTGGCAGACAGAGATGAAGCAAGGCAGGAGAGGAGATTTATCATGAACGGACATAGAGATGATATTTGCTTACAACTTCAGATGCAGCAACAGTTCATGACAACAATTATATTGATGATTGGTGGTAGAAATGCTTTTTCTCAACCTTCCTTTGATGTTCCTCAACCTGTCTTTGATGTTCCACCCTGTATTCCTCCAATACTGCCATGGTGAAAGGATGGAAGAAAAGCATGAAGAAAGTACCTCAAAACAGAAAGAATAAGGTGAATAGACACATTATATAATTAACAACTAGATGTCTACTTTGGATCAATTGATTTACAATTACTACTAAGTTTTGGTAGGTATAAGTATAAACTGAACATGAGTTATGAACTTCAGGTGGATACAAACTGCTCATTTGCATCATCTTCCAGAGCAGACAAGTAAACATAAGTGATTTGATTTATGCCGACAAGTCTTGTCCTTAAATTGTATAAATGAAATAAACAATTGCAAAAGATCCTTCTCTCTCTATGTTCCTCAACAACCATGGTATCTTTCAATCATTGAAAAGTAGATTATACAGTGCACACCCCACATTCAGCTGATTGATGCATGCGTGTTGCCTCTCTCTTGAGGACAATGCTCCTAATTCTGTCTTCTTCAGTAACACAGTCATGATCTGCAGTTAAAACATCCTCTTACAATTTTATAAGGAACCTGTAAGCTTAGCTTTCAAATGCAGAGTCATTGACAAATTTCAGACCTGTTTCCTCATACATCCTTCCATGTTTGTTGTCGATATCTCCCCAATCTGCAATAGTGCTCTCAGCACCCGCAGGAACATTGTAAAAACCAGTAGCAATTGGTCCATCTGGAACAAAACACAACACTGCAGATAGGTAGTGTTCTGACTTCCAGTCATTGTAAAACTGTGACTGTACAATTTCATGATGTGCTTTCTTGATGTGTCATTTTAAACCATCAATTGTACCCAAACATGGTGGAGTACCGGATGACAAGCTGCAATCATGGACCTTTATTCCTCAAGCTTTTCTGGTTGTGGTATGCCAATCTTTGTTTGGTTGTTCCTCTTTAGAATTTTTATAAGGATCCTACATGCAAACTGGAGATATTTGGCAACAGGGGACATGGTCGTCCCAAAAATTTTCTCAAGCGCCATAAGGGATCCCCTAGTTGGTTTTTATTCCAAGGTAAGACCAAGGCAATGGGCAGGATTCATAAGTTTAGGTCTTCCTCTGATGAGACTTACTTTCCTGATTGTGAAGCCATGCTTTTCCATAAAATGTGTGATTTTTTCAAACACATGAGAGAACAATGTCAGCAGGTAAGTGAAAGAAGTTATGTCAAACTCTGTAAGAGTGATCGTCTCTTGATCGTCTCTGGACAAATAGACATGATGCCATGGGCATCTTGGCACACTCAGGAGGGAACAACTTGGGATATGATGTCAATGAATCTACCTGTCTCTCACTCTAGGAGATCCATTTCTTGGCATACTTCAACACTATGAGGCACGCATACTACAGCTTCATGATGCCCTAGCGCTTACAATCAGGCTGATGATGTGTTGGGGTCATCACATCAAGCACCAAGATGTTGTCAATGATGGCCAGTGCATGATGGCTCCCCACAAGATTACAAGATTCTTTTACAATGAGCGTAAAAAGGAGATATGATTTAGATTTAGGACGCTTCAGTCCAGTGGAACAGGGTAGGGACCCCCTCTCAATGGACTCGATTTAGGAAGCTATTCAGGACTAGCTAGATATAGTTTAGGGCCTTTCTAGATACAGAACAAAAAAAGAAATAGGAAATAGACATTCAAGGATCTACGAATATTAGGATGGCTCCACTGTCTTCCATAAAAAAGAGCTCAAATTTGAGCTGTTAGTGTTGTGTATGGTGTAGAATCCATAGATGGAAACCTGATGCCTGATGATGCAATGTGCGGGGGCCAACTATTCCCTCCCCGTTCTTGCATAAGTTGGGATTGCTGAGGTACTCATTATTGAGGCGCCTCCTTTATCATAAAAGGGTTTCATAGCCTCTCAGACTCCTGTGTTTTCCAATTGTGTGCAAATAGTATAATAGAAGTAATCTAGACGTAGTTCAGCACTAGTTGAGGAGAAGACAACAGACACCAAAGGATGTCTTGTCAGACAATATAATATATGGTATGTACCACAATGCCAAAAAATCTTGCCCCGTACTACTATGACCTGAGCCGTTTCGATGTAATTTATTATTATGTAGTAAACGGTAGATACGTTGTTGTACACTGATTTTTTATGAGTTAAGTTGTCTGCTAGTAACAAGCAGCAATGAAGCAAATATGCTTCATTCACAAAACGAAACTGTGCAGGATCCTACACAGATATGGTATGTCTATATGTCATTAGTTGATGACATAAAGCATTATTCCCCAAATGGTATTTCTGGGTAGTGAACCTATTCTTGCTATTTGCTGGTTCTTGCCATTATTGGGAGATATCCCTCATCTCCTGAGAAATTTAGGGTATCTTTCAGTTTACCCTCTAGAGTACTACTGCAGGGTAGATAATTGGCCTATGTCACTCGCCCCCACAATTGGAGAATCAGCGTGGCTTGCGGAAAAGTAAAACCTCTGTGAGGAAAAAATCAGATTATGAGCCAGACTTGCAGAAAAAAACCTCCTGGTGGAGGTTAAAAATGTGCAAGCTGCCTGTGACATTTTTACATACATACTATTGTATGTACTATATGAGTTCTTGTGGAGAGGGAGATTTGGAATGGCTTGTGATAAGCTGGTATTTTTGTACTCTCCTAAGCCAAATGTATATGACTTACTTCCGCGCGAAACCCTGATTGTCTTATCGTATAACTTTTGTGATAGTCCAATTATCACAGCTGTACAGACTGAATATTTGTGGGGGTAAAAGACCTTTGTATACTAAGCATTGCTTTCATGGACCATGTGATCTAACTTTGATGAGGATCAAGTAGGGTTGGTTTGGTGTTGCCCTGTGTCTCCTGTTGATTTTGTATGTGTGTGCAAAAGTGGATTGCCGAACAACAATTCCATCTTTTTGATTGCTACACTACATTGAGGCGATAGGCCCTGCATAGTAGGTATGAGTGAATGGCATCTGAGTATTTGTTTAGGAAAACATTGTGCCGCTAGAAGCTGCTGACTAGACCATGATGTGTCAGCAGGCCAAGCATCTGCTTGATCTCTAGTTAATTATTCACTTTTTATGGGTGTTAATTTTTTTGAAGACTCTGGTTGACTTACACTAGGAATCCAAATGAAATACATATGGTCCGAAAGTGTAGTGTAGAAACTACACCTTAATTGTTACAATATGTGTACAATGTGGATATTGAACCAGGTCTAGGTATGAAGGTGCTGATAGTACAGATATTCTGTTACTTCCTTTTATGCATCCTTAGTGTGAGGATTTGTCCGTCTATTTGCTCTATCACCCCTATGTATCCATGGGAATAGTTGCCCAAAGGGGTCAACTACCTGCAAGTTAACAATGTCCAGTCAATTTTATGGATTGACTAGAATCATTGGAAGGTCCAAACATCAACGTCTATGTCTTTTTTTACTATGTAGAGTACGAAGTCATTGCTTTGACATCCTTTTGTACTTTGTAGCAAGGACCCTACAGTGAGGTCTGTGCTTGTACAACTCTTTTTGTGGGTGGTAATGACATTGCAACATAGCTATATGTGCATGTACGTACCATTCTGTTTTTTGAAAGACAGTGGTTGATTATCATCTTATGGTTATGGAACCATATTGTGACTTCACAGCCAACATCATGGAGAAGTGAATTTTCCTTGATGTTGACAACATAATTGTTGTCTTCTCTTGGATTTGTTTCAAGCTAATTAAGCCATACTACATTTCTGTGCATAGCTGCTTTTGGCTTGCACTTCATGTCAACATGGTGCTACATGTCTCTCAATAGAGATGTGCATAGTTTGACTTTACTTTTGTGTGAGATTATATTCCTGTTTAACTTGGAATACTCACAATTCTATGTGCTGTGGTTTGACAAGAACAAAGGTTGTGGATCCTTTTTGTTCTTGTGCTCATATGATTATGAGGCTTGTTTTGTGGTTTGTTGTGCAACATGTATGTGCACTACCTATGGTTATCCCGTTGTCTTTAGCAAAAAGACCCATGTGTTTCGGTGACTCTATGAATCCCTACTTATGGATACCAAGTGTATTCTCCATGGATAATTCTGAAGGTAAACAGTCAGAAGTTCTCCTAAGAGAATCAAGTACTAGTCATTGAGTCTCAGTGAGACCATTATCTAGTAAGACACAGTTCTTTTGCATATCCAATAATGTTTAACATGGTGAAGGATTTTATCGTATTTTATTCTGTGTTTATGCACCCTATGTTCAGCAAGCTGTACTAGAATGCGAGCAATCCCAACCTGAGTTGGTGATGCTCTAGACTTGTTGCAGTAACAAATGTCTAACATATATGTGTCTCCTTTTTGTGTACCTCATCTCATGGGCCATGTTAGTGGCTTTTTGTGACATCGTACCTCCTCCTCTACAATCCTAGTTGTGAGTGAGGTGAGACAATCATATTGTCTTGCCTAAGGATCTCCCTTGTACTGGACCACACAGTGACATGTGAGTTCCTTGTATAGGCAAATGTTTAGCGAGTTTAACTGCTTGTAAGCATGTTGCTTTTGCCATGATAAGACTTTGGGTCTGCTATTAAGCCCTTCTTGTCTTTGTGCAGAGGTGTTGTGGCTTGTCGGTCAAACCATTACTCGCTGCTTGGTAAGTCCATCCTAACCTTGTTTAAGGTGGTCTTCCGCGCTAGCCTTTGGAGACTATCATATTCCCCAAGTGAGTTCTATGCAGAACCACATGGCCATCATTGATTCCGTTGTATGTGCTTGTGAGGCACATGGAAAACCCATGATTGTTGCAACTAGCCGTGAGTAGGTGAGACCTTCTTCAGTTTTTCTAGGCATGAAATGGATTCTGGATGCGTCAGTATCCAATCTAATGATTTGTTGACTTGTCAAGAAGTCTTACTTGATGGCAGAGTTGAACTAGGCAACTTCTACAGTACTGTGAGGATTCTTTGAGCTTGGACAGTATTCCTAACTTTTTGTCCATTTTTACTTATTTTAAGAGTCACTTTTTGGTTTACAGTAATTTACTTTTGTTTGGGTGTTCTGTTCTTGTACAGCCAGTTCTGACAACGGCTGTGAAATAAACCCTCCAGTTGCCAAGGTAAATTTTCCTCATTGTTTTTCCTTGACTTTTTTGACTGGTTTTGCTCTGTTGTTATAGGCTGTAAACCCACCTCTTATGAAAAGTTGAGAGAAACAGGCACTTTTTTCCAAGACACCCAAAACTTCATCAAACAGTTTCTCTTGTCATGAGAAACCACAGTAACGTGTTTGAAATTGAGTTTTTAGTGTAACGAGTGTCACTTTTTAAACACATCTTGGAAGGTCTGCTATTTTACTCGACCCCCAAAGGAGTATTTCACAGGAGTGGTTAGCTCTGTGATCAGGAGTATTTTCGCCCAAAAAGAGCGCTGCACTTAAGTGGTTAGCTATGTGCGTGATCTGTTTTGTCCAGGTTTTATTTCAACTTGGGTACACAGATTTTAGCAGACTTTTTACATCAATTATCACTGGCAAGGTAAAATTGATCTCAACATATTTTATGTTGTTATTTGTTCGAAAATCTAGAACAATTATAACTCAATCCTTGCATTGGTTAAAGACTGAGGTCATATGCTGGCTTAGTCACTTCGGGTAACATGTACTCAGAAAGCATGTTTTAAAAAATGTCACATGACTTTACCCTTCCTTTTGAGTAGGAAGAAGCCATCCTGCGCGTGCCAAGAGTTTGACACCTGCCTAGCTGGGTAAGGAAAACATATGGATGTTCCTAACATTGGAACATGGGGAAGCTTGGAACTACGTCCTTCTTGCTTTCACTGTTACTGTAACAACGCCATGTCAGGAGTTCGAAACCCAACAAGGTTTGATTTTCAGTTGCTTTTTTGTTACCTTGCTTGTGAATAGTGCAGCATGGCACTTGTGTATGTTCTCTCTTCGTGGGAGAAGAGTTTGTCTTCTTGAGAAAACAATTCATGATGCCAGAAGATTTCTTGGCATTTTTGTCTTATTTTTACATTTAACAAGTTTTTGAATGTCAGGTTATTTTAACTTGACGGTAGAATTCTGATTAAGATTCTTTTCTCTAACGAGCTCTTTAATTTAAAATTAAATAATCCCGAACATTTGTTTGGGGCTCTGAATTCTATTTTCCTCGGACCAGAGGATGTGCATTTTTTTGCGAAGCTAAGTAGCTCATATTTGTGAAAATGGAGGAAGTGGTCTCACTATTGAGAAAGGCACCCGGCAGTTCAGGGTCCGACAGTTCGGCAATTATCTCACTCTAATCATTTTTGATTTGTGGACGTTTCTCTCCTGTTTGCTTGGATTTCAGAAAGAAATCAACAAGTTGCATGTTTTCCTGACAAAAGCCACAAAAAGTAAGCATCATTCTAGCGCAAATCGGAAATTCTCGAGAATTTGCTATGAGTATTTATGGGGCACGACACGTAGTTGACTTATGGGTCCATCTTGTGCCCCCATGCGTTCTAGGACTTGGAGATGTTACTCCACATCGCTCTGACGTTTTGACCGGGTTAGGGCAATATATCGCGCTCCTATGCCTTCATGCCAAGTAGAACAATGTTCTCTCCTAGGCTGGTCCTTCGCGCTCATGGGCTTGGCCCTATGAGTCTAGGACACATGATATGTGGTCGTTTTTTTTCAGATCGTGATCGCGAAGGCTGTGTCGTGAAACGATTTGTGAAATGGGCTGTGCCGTGATGCGCTCCCATGTGAATGGGGCTGATCTGCGATTGTGGGACAAAGTACTGCCCGAATGCATTTTCCCTTGAGGATTGTCTGACACTTTTGAAACTTGAGAACAGCAAACTTCCAGGGGGATCGCGAGTCTTTCAAATGACCGAAACCTCTCGGGGGTCACGAGCAAGCTTTTTAGGCCTTAGAGGCTATTCAAGACTTCGTAGGGTCAATTTAGGCCGTAGAAGATTAATTTTTGTACTGCCTATTTGGCTTCAAGTACGTAGTACTCCGTGATGTCAATGCATATGCATATCATCATGGGTACGGACTAATTTTAAGTCTAATCGTGTTTCTATTTCTAAAAATAGAATACACACATATTGCTCTTTCGGAGAGAAAAAATAAACCGAGGCATTTATGTTTATTGCCTCCTCTTTTAGTGAGGGGAGCTACGAGCTACTAGATGTAGGCAAGTAAGCTATATTGCCACTGGTGCGCATAATAAGTCACGAGTGGTCCTTTTTTACTGCAAATGCACTTTTTTACTGCAAATGCACTTTGTGCTAAATACGTACTCTGCTAACAAAGCGGAGTATACCTGCATCAAGTGGGATCTCTTCCTCACTGACGTAGAGGGCAATTGTTCACCGCTACGTGTTAAAAAACTCGTACAGGCCTGTGAGCGAAACTGACTTCAACTGGCTGAGTACGCGACTCGGGGCGCACCAGCGATACGTTTTTTTCGGACGATCGACGATTTATCCAAAATCAGCTACGCGATCGACGAATTCCTACGGTTTCGCTATCTACGAGCTCTCCAAAATAATCCCGCGATCAGCGAGCATCACCGATAAACTTCGAGCAATCGACTTCTGCGATCAAGGATTCCTACGAGTCGGATTAATTTCGTGATCGAGAATTCTCGCGAATACTTGGAAGCGAGACTTTCAAGAAATAAAAGACGACGAAGAAAAATTTAAAAATAAGAAAATAAAAAAATCTTTTTCGAGCTAACCTCAACAGGGCACCCAAGACCTTCTTCAAGGCCTTGTTTTATAATACGCCCCTTGACGAGGCAATTCAGAGGATGTCGACCAGCAAATCAAGCCCAGAAGGACTCCAGCCACAGGAGTGTGAACGGAGTTCAGGGAGGTCTAAGCCACCCATTTCCTACATTCCCACTGCCATGGACACCCCGAAGGTAATCAACAAAATCAAGGTCTCCAACAAAATGACCTTGTCTGTCACCGTCTTCGACAAGGGAAGTCCTGAACAGTTCCTCAACCATGTCCAGACCTCGATGGAAATAATTTCCCAGAGAGGCTTAGACACGGACTACGGGGAAGCCTGTAAGGCAGATGCAAAGGCTGAGGCAAAACTGACTGCGGCCACTGCGGCCAAAGCCAAGTTCAAAGGGACGGATGAAAATTCCCCGTCCTCCAGTCGTGGAACAAAGCAACTGCTGCTAAAATCCACACCAGTGAGGCCCTAGTGTCCGCTGGCCAGCGATCTTCCTGCAGTACTCCACTCAATTGTCGGAGACTGCCCGTCGTCCCTTGGACCACCATCGTTGGGGAGCAAATCAATTGCAAACCCTGGACAGATGTGTATGGGACCGAGCATCCCACAAAACGCCCGGCATCTTGGACCTCCTTTCAGGAATGTGTCCAGTTGCACCTGCAGACCGTCTTCAGGACTGATGCAGCGGAGCAGGAACGCTTTCTACATCAGCAATGGGCTGAAGAAACCAAACAGGGTACCCACCAGGGACTTTGTGCAGAGGATCCAGCGCCTTAACGGGTATGTGGAACTCTTGCCGTGCCTGTTTTACTCTTCAAAGGCTGCAAAGTCTACGAAAGTATGCGGGCCATTTGATGATGCCGACTTGGCAAGCCACATCCTCAGGATGGTTCCTAGGAACTGGCAGGACCAATATGAGCTCAGTGGAGCTTTGGTACCACAGAGTGTCAGGGAACTTCTCAAAGTCCTTGAACGCATCGAGAAGGCCTACCCCACCGAGAAGGTTGGAGAAGGACCCAAGACCGTAGCCAAGGCTAACGACTCATCTAGGAAGAAGATGGTCTCTTTTAGTGACCGGATTCCGAAGAAACGTCGCACAGAGAAGTACTGTTCTCTCTGCAAGAAACATGGGGGCGCACATACCACCCACAACACTCCGGATTGCCGGAAGTACGACTCCAATGGGACCCCGTCAAGCTTCAAGGGGAGAAAACCAAATGGAAACTCTCGTGGACTAGAGAGACCTGCTCGAGGAGGAAGTAGCTATGCGCAGCTATCCGCTAAAATCGACAAACTTACCAAGTCCAACAAGAAAATGAAACGCTATCGGAAAAAGAAGCGTAAGCATCACGACATGAGTGACAGTGATGATTCAGACTCATCTTGAGATGATGGGTTGGGGAGTACTAAGAAATTGTGTAGTAAAATCGATTGTAATGAAATGATGAACACTTATCTTAGTCCGATTAAAACTTCCCCACGTGCCAACATAACATTTTCTGGTTCAAACAATACATGTTTGAACCTGGCAGAAGACCTAGGAAATCTTCCAGTCAACCTTACACAGAGTGAAACAATAACCGAATTGTCGGACCCCGAACTGTCGGGTGACCTTTTCAATAGTGTGAACCCCTTTGACAGGTAAAGAAGGGCAGGTCACTACTGTAGTAGCACAAGCACGCTATAAAGCGACTGAAAATCCAGCCCGTAAGAATATCGAACACTCTACAGGGCGTCGTACCAGTAACACAGTCATCAGGATCCTACTAGACAGTGGATCTGATGGTGATCTCCTGTTCCATGCAAAAGGAACGGAGAAACGCTTTCCCTACTTGACTAGGCAGGTGCCAAAGTCTTGGCGCACGTCGAATGGGAGCTTCCTAACCAAAGGAAGGAGCGAAGTCAACTTAAAGTTCTTTGAGTATTCGAACAGTAAGGAGTACACAGGGGCCCCGGGCGGTGGAGGAGTAGGAAAAGAAAAATGGCTAAGCCAGCGTTCGACCTCATTCTTGGATGTCAAACCATGAAAGAGCTCGGAATTGTTCTAGATTTTCGAACAAAAGAAATAACCATTGATCACATCATTTTGCCAATGAGAGACATCAATAGTCTGACCTCATCAAACTTGGATAAAGCCTGGGCTGTTAACAACAGCATGGCAAATGAACCGCAAAGTACGCAGGAAGCGACACAGCGGGTAGTTAAAATCCTAGATGCAAATTATAAAAGGCAGACCTCCAATCAATTGTTAGCACCAATTGTACTCACCTAAGTCTCCAAGACCAAAACTCGTTGCTGGAGTTACTCACAGAATTTGAGGAACTTTTTGACGGAACACTAGGTGATTGGAACACAGAGCCTGTGTCCTTCGAACTTAAGGAGGGCGCAAAGCCATATCATGGCAAGGCATACCCAGTACCAAAATCTCGCAAAGAAACAACTATCAAAGAACTGAATAGATTATGCAAACTGGGAGTGGTAGAGTTTCAGCCCGAATCGGAATGGGCGTCACCATCATTTATCACTGGAAAACAAGACGGAACTGTACGCTTTCTCACTGATTTTAGAGAAGTAAATAAACGACTAGTCCGAAAGCCGTTTCCATTACCCAAAATCAGTACAGTCCTGCAAGAGCTAGAAGGATTTACCTATGCTACAACCCTAGATTTAAACATGGGTTATTATACCATTAGACTGGATCCCGATTCATCCAAAATATGTACCCTCATTTTCCCATGGGGCAAGTATTCCTACCTCCGCTTGCCAATGGGCATCGCAGGTTCACCAGACATCTTTCAAGCAAAAATGTCAACACTAATGGGAGCCTTAGAGTTCGTACGAGCTTACCTTGATGATTTGTTATGCATCACAAAGGCAAACCTGGAAGACCACCTTGACAAATTGAAAATGGTGCTTACCAGGCTACGCGAGGCGGGCTTGCGAATCAACGCCCGAAAGTTGCCATTCTGCACCTTTGAAACAGAAAATCTAGGTTATACCCTCACACGAACAGGGATTAAACCACAGCAGAAAAAGGTACAGGCGATTCTCGCGATTTCATCGCCGAAAAATGTCAAAGACCTCCGTAAGTTCCTGGGCATGGTCCAGTACTATAGAGATCTTTGGGCAAGACGCAGCAAAGTGCTTGCCCCACTCACCTCACTGGTAGGAGAGTGCGGTCACACCAAGGTCACCAGAGCCAACAAGACAAAGAAACGTCCATGGTACTGGGACACGGTGCATCAAAAGCATTTGATGACGTTAAGACTTCAATTGCCAAGGATGTAGTCTTAGCCTATCCCGATTATTCAATGGAATTTGAGATATATACTGATGCCTCGTCTAAACAACTTGGATCAGTTATCACCCAGGGTAATAGGCCTTCCGTTCTTCAGCAGGAAGCTGTCGACAACGCAACAAAAGTACAGCGTGACCGAACTAGAACTACTGGCCATAGTGGAAACACTCAAGGAGTTCAAAGGCATGTTGTGGGGACAAAGATTAAAAGTCTACACAGACCATAAAAATCTAATCCAAGACGCCTCGGATTAACCTCTGACCGTGTCTACCGATGGAGATTGCTCCTCGAGGAATTTGGCCCGAAATTGTTTACATTAAAGGCATACATAACACTGTTGCCGACGCCATCTCTCGCTTAGACATCGGACCAATGCCGAGTGAGCACGAGAACTGGATGACGTTCACCAAATGCTGGTGTCATTACACCATGCAAGAAGAGAGTGCGATAGACACCTCTGCATACCAAGAGGAAATGAATCTGGTATTTGCAAACCGCAGCGAAGAAGATGTAATCTACCCGTTAACAGTACGAGAGATTGCAGAAGCACAAAAGCTTGATGCCAGCTTGAAGACGTTGAAAGACCAGTACTCGACACAATTGGTCGAAAGTACACATCTCCTATGTAAGGAAGGAAAAATGGTCATTCCAAAAGATCTTCAACACCGTGCAGTTAGTTGGTACCACCACTATCTACAGCACCCTGGACACACTAGACTCAAAGAAACCCTTCGTGCTGCGATGTACTGGAAAGGTATGCGAAATACCGTCCGTAAATATGTCAAAACTGTCATGCATGCCAAGTCAACAAGAGGCATAAGCATAAGTACGGGAAACTCCCTACTAAATTCGCCATCACAAACCCTTGGGATGTACTATGTGTGGACCTTATTGGCCCGTATACAATCAAAGGTAAAGATGGGACAGTAATTGATTTCATGTGTCTGACTATGATTGACCCAGCTTCTAGCTGGTTTGAAATAGTTGAACTACCGGTAATCACTGAGGCGATTATTCCCCTGGATACAAAAGGGCGGAAGGGTAAAAGACCCATGAGGAACCTAAGTTAGCATACTTTGATAAGTCATCAGCAATGATCAGCAACTTAGTGAACAAGACCTGGTTTAGTAGGTATCCACGTTGTCAATACATAATTTATGACAATGGAAGCGAATTCAAACTTCACTTCAAAGCCCTATGTGACTCATATGGGATCACGAGTAAGCCTACCAGTGTCAAGAATCCACAAGCGAATGCAATTCTAGAACGAGTGCATCAGGTGATATCATCTATGCTCCAACAGCTGAAATAGACATGGCCCCTTCAGTAGAGACAAGCGATATAGACAAGTTCGTGACGAACGTCGCTTGGGCCATTCGCTCAACATACCACACAGTACTAAAAGCCTCCCCAGGTGCAGCCATCTTTGGACGGGACATGTTGTTCGACATCCCCTTCCTGGCCGACTGGAATAAAATTGGAGAATATAGGCAACACCAAACAGACCAAAACACAGAACGAGAAAATAGCTCACGCCGTGATTGGGACTACAAAGTTGGTGATCAAGTACTTCTTAGAAAAGATGGTATACTCCGCAAAGGTGAAAGTAGATATGAAAGTGATCCTTGGACTATCACATCAGTTCATACGAATGGCACCATCAGGATTCAACGCGAACCAAATCAGAAAGACTGAATATACAAAGAGTTACACCTTTTTTAACAACCAAACTTAAAACCGTATTAAATGTCAGTTTCAAAACGACAAAAACGGACTCTCCCTCTTCAAACAACACTTACTGTTACACATGTTTAACAAACTCTTTAGTTCGTTATTGTTACTCTCATGAGAACCCATTTTTTCACCTAAAAACACTTAGGTTTTTTGGTTCTTTTTTACCTGATACTCCATTCGTGGGGGCGAGTGACATAGGCCAAGAATCAGCCTTTTTGTACCCCTAGGGTACAAAACCTAAATAGAGCATGAATCAGCCTTTTTGTACCCCTGGGTACAAAACCTAAATGGAGCATTCTCAGGACCCCAAGTAGGAGAGTCCACCTCCCGACGGCATGGACTCCCCAACATGGAAGTTCAGAACCCCAAATAAGAGAGCACTCTTTTGGAAGATCTAAACATCTTTCAGAAGGGTATAGACATACCATATTGTGTAGAAGTCTACACAATGTTCGTTTGCATCGTTTGGACTGGAGTGCAGTTCCACTGCCTTTCCATCCTCACAATAGCACAAAATATAGCTCATAAAATCAATTCTTCGACACCTGTCGAAACTACCTATAATTTTCGCGTGATATTTTTTACGACGATTTTCGGCTCAGGTCAGGGGGGGGGTGGGCCGGTTCTTGGGTCCCGCGTTTCGTCTAAATTTGACTTATTTAGATGACCATTACACTGTTCTTATTTCAAGTCTTTTGTTTTACTTGGTGTCACTTGGACTCAGTGTTACGTCACTCGGTTTCACTTGGTGTCACTCGGTTTCACTTGGTGTCACTTGGTGTCACTTGGTGTCACTTGGTGTCACTCGGTTTCACTTTGGAGTCACTCGGTTTCACTCGGTTTCACTTGGTGTCGCTCGCTTTCACCGAAGCCAGGTAGTCGTGGATTCTCAGAGTCTTCTCTGCGTGTCGGGCGGAGTATTTTTTCTCCGTTCCGAGAAAAAAAAGACCACTTGGTGTTACTTGGATACGTTTTATTGCCAAAAAACAGGTTTTCCAGGAAGTTGCTGAGAAATTAAGGGTATCTTTCAGTTTACCCTCTAGAGTACTACTGTAGGGTAGATAATTGGCCTATGTCATACCACTACGTGTTATTGTTTATTGTATTGTACCCTGTAGGTACAATACCTTACCTGTCTCTTTCTCTCTCTCACATCATGCCCTCGCTCCGTTTCTCCTTCGTTTTCATGACGACTCCTCAACCAACGAGTTACCGACAATAATGAGCCCCACAAGAACAAAACAAATCCCCGCCCTCTGTTGCTTCGTCGCCATATCTATTCTCTGCTGTTGGTTCGCAAACCTTTCAGAGGCAGACGAATCATCGTCGAGAAAAAAAACTCCCTTCAGCCTAGCGGACTTGTTCTCCTCATTTTCGTCCTCCACCGACGGCAGCGCAACCATAAGTACCACGGACGGGACGTTGACTCTTTCGTCGGAGCAGCTGTCGGCGATTCTGGATACGATTGATCCGAATGCCGCATCGAATACGCGAGAAGGGGGGAGCGCGGACCACAAAAAGAACAGCCCGGGTGGGAAGCCTAGTAGACGCAAGGTTTTGTACGATTTATCGGTGAGGGCGCATTATGAAATGCTTCTTCGAACGCATGGGAAAGCAAATACTAACTCATCAACCACGAAGGAAGAGCAGGAAACTGTGACCTGTTCTTATTACAATGAAGGCATTAAGTCTCTCATAAATATCCGAAATGGTGGTGGTGACAGTGAACACAGTATTTTCTCTCAGCTATCGTACTGGACGTTCAAAATTTGTCCTGGGGAAACAATACAACAGATTCATTTAGAGCCCACTACTGTGACATCAGAAAATAAGGACGGTGGTCAAGATTATAATGGGGTTAACGAAAATACAGAAGACACATATGAGATCCTGATGTTGCCTCCAAATTCCATCTTTTTCAAGACAATTCATTTCGTTCAAACGTCAGTGGTTGATTTAGGAACTTATAACATTCCAACAATCGATGACGAATATTACTCCAAAATCAAGAGTTCATGGGGAGAAAAGGACCAAGACATGTACAAGTCATCAACAGAATATTACTTTCACGGGAGCTCCTGTTTATGGACGCCAACCGGCTCTATCACCAAAATGATGAAATATAGGCGGAGTAAGATAGTATATGAGGACAGTTGCTGTCAACGTACAGATGAATCGATGGATGAATTCTTTGAACAAAGCGATAAATTCATGGTGTTGTCCGTCACGGAGCCTGAAATATGCCAATACGTGGTGAAACTCTGTAGAATTTGTTCCAATGACGAAGTTGCAAACTCAAAAACTGGAGACCCGCAGACTGCTCGCGACGATTCTTCTATCTCGTCTGTCGATCCCTCCGATTTCGTTCATTTGATGCAAACTTATCTGCATCATCAACCTGAAATTGAGAGCGCGACTACTTTCGGACATATATATCCTTTTGATTCTCCAGGGGCGTTTCCTCCAATGCCACCAAGTCAAATAGAAGCAAACAAAAAACTTCTCCTGAAGATGTTCACTCATGCCTACGACTCGTACATGTACAATGCCTTTCCGGCGTCTGAGCTGCACCCCCTTTCGTGTAGTGCAGGAACATTTCATTTGGTTCGGATTCCGGCGTTGACCTTAATCGACACATTGGATACTCTCATCATAATGCGAAACTTCACGGAATTTGCAAGGAGTGTAGAGAGGATTCGCTACTTAGATTCAAAAATGAAGAAGGAACATAAGTACAATAGGAACGATCGAAAAGAAGAAAGGGGTGGCTTGTTTTCTGTGAACCAGAATGTAAGCCTCTTCGAGACTACGATAAGGGTGTTAGGTGGACTGCTGAGTGCCCATCAATTGGCTCTAGCTTTTATGAACAAAGTTGTGCCAAAATCCGACGTATTTGATTCTTCAGGAGAAATATTGTGGGGACAGAACAGAAAGGAGAGTTTTTACGAATCAGACATTGCTGAAACGAGAAGACATACTGGATCAATTGACGATGGTGTTCTCAGTCTTTCAGATCCACACCCTTGTACGACAAACTCCGACACATCCCACAACAGAAAACGACCGAAGAATTCAACTGAGTCTATTGCATCTCAAGACTGCTGGACTTACGATGGCTTCTTACTAAAACTCGCACATGATATTGGGCACAGACTTATTCATGCTTTTGACACCAAAACCGGAATTCCTTACGGAACTGTCAATCTACTTCGGGGCGTCCCATCGGGTGAATCCGAGGTCGCATCGCTTGCAGGAGCTGGGACTCTAACTCTTGAGTTTGAATTGCTATCTCGTCTAATCGGCGATCCTTCGTTTGGACTTGCAGCAAAGCGGGCCTCTCGTGCTCTTTGGCTGAGACGATCGCCTCATTTAGATTTGCTCGGAAAGCATATTGATGTGAAAAGGGGAGTGTGGACTGAAGTTTTGAGTGGCATCGGATCGAACTCGGACTCGTTTTATGAATACTTAATCAAACACTACGTTCTTTTCCCAGATGATGATGACTTTTGGACCATGTTCGTAGCTGCCTACGCGGGCGTTTGGAAAAATTCTCGCCTAGGCGATTGGTACGTAGATGTTGATATGGGGAGGGGATTACACGGGCATGTAAGACAGGTATTTGAATCATTGATGGCGTTCTACCCTGGAATGCAGATCTTACTGGGTGAACTAGCGCCGGCTGCGAAATCTCTCGGTACATTTTTTCTTGTTAGAGAATTTTTAGGCTTACTTCCTGAAAGATTTGACTTCGTTCATTGGAGAACAGAAGGAACCGGTGATGTTCACCCACTACGGCCAGAGCTCTTAGAGAGCGCTTACTTTTTGCACCTTGCATCAATCGGCTTGTATGGTTCGAAAAATGGACCATGTTCTGACAGCTCTGCATCTCAACACACATCTAGTTGGCTTTGGGCAGCTGACTTTGCTCTTCATGCCATTATGCGATTATCGTGGACTTCTTGTGGTTTCGCTACGGTGAAAAAGGTGGCTGCGAAAAGTACGGGCAGCCTTGATTTTGTGAATGGTATCAGTGGCAATCCACAGAAAGAGCAAAAAAGACTCAACATCAAACACCACAATGAAATGCCAAGCTTCTTTCTCAGTGAGACGATGAAGTATCTTTACCTTCTGTTTGACGCCGAGAATAATATTTTGCACCAAGATTCTGAGCGAGATTGGATTTTCACAACAGAGGCGCATCCAATCCATCATGTTCCGATCTCGAGTTCGAACATCAGTAACGGGCCCTTAAGTGAAACACTGCATGAAAATGGCAATCTCATTGACCAAATGGAGAAGATTCGACTCCTCCTGAACGAGCAGCGCGCTTTGAATCAAACGTCAGTCAAAGAATGTAGGATAAATGAAACCTGCTATTTCGATAATCGCAATGCACTGCCGGAAAGTCTCCTAGAAAATCTTCGTTCTGTGCAAAATGTTACTCTTGCGAAAAAGCTCGCTGATTTTAAATCTCGTGGGTTGCAAAAAGGACCACCTTTCCACCTTGTTTTACCCCACAATGCCTCGAAGGAGTATGGAATATTCTCTTCAGAGGTGTCAGGAGTAAACTATGCAAGCCATCGTCCCCTGCGCGAAGGGAAAGGAAGCGGCACTAGTCTCCGTCGGAAATGTCCAAACTTTCACCATCCCCGCCTTACTTGGACCCTTGCTCTTCATGGTCATACTCTGGACTATAATGTTGCTCACGTGGCATCATTTTCAGATTTCGATCGCGACGAAACGGTCGACGCAACGCAGACGGCCTTAGCTTCAGCTTGTTTTTATGGGACAGACTTCTATTCGGATGGAATTATTGTTGATCCAAAAAATGGATGCCCGTTTCAAACGGACGTCGCAACAACAAAAATGCAAACTCAAGGTAAGAAGAACATCAACGACGCATCAAACTTTCCTATCCCTGGATCGACAAGGTATGATATGGGGAGCAATCTAGGCATGTTTGATGTGTCCGCATTTTCTAATGGGGAAGGATTTATTGTGAGACACGTCGACAGTGGCGAGCTCCTAGAAGTTTCAATGTTCAGCGATGACATAGCAGCAGGTAATGCTGTTATCTTGGTTGTTTTGACAACACCAACGTGGTCGCAGTCAACTGTACTCGAAGCTTCGATTCATGAAGCCAAGCACAGTGATGTATTTTCACCCCTCTCTTTACGCAAGGCACCTGATAGCCTAAAAAAGATGTTCAAAGAAAGCGGTTCGCCGTCAGATGAGACTACACAAGACGATGGGAGTGCGTTTGTTGACGAATTACCAACAAAGCGGGTTGTTCTTGCTGATATGAACGGGCACTCGTTTAATTGCGAAGTTATTGTGACAAGACATGGGAAAGACGATGCTTTAGCTCGTGTACCATGCTCTCCCGGATTCTTTGGCAAAGCGCACATTGAAAACCTAATAAAAAGTGAAGGCATCAATGTAAAGGGTCCACTTAAGCTTCCCCCAAAAGGTGAGTCATTCTTTTTCGAAGTAGTAATCGTACCGAGCAAGTCAAGTGTTCAGGGCTCACCCTCGTGAACTATTTTCGTCACTGTACTCTTGCAAATACAGATGATGAACTAGGCTGTGAGACCTCAGACAAACACAATGAGCTGGACGCAAACAACTTTTGTGTGCATTCTAAGAATGCTCATACCATACAGATCGTGATGCGAGGGGAATGCAATTTTGCCCAAAAGACTTTGAACCAACTTATTCAAAGGCAGGCGGCCGCTGTTATTATTGTTAATTCTAATCCCAATGAATTATTCTGCATGGCCGGAGAGAAAGAGAAGCCGTTTTCTGCTGACGGCTGCTCTCAGATGGATTTGCCGCCATCGGTTCTTGTCTCGGGAAACGACGGTGAATTATTGATGGGACTACTCGAAGAGGAATACTCAGAAGCAAACGAGATCGAGGCAGTCGTCAACCTATCTCGGCAGAGTAATGATAGTGCTGTTTTTCCACATGTTCTCGGCTCAGAGAACACATTACAAATTCTAGCGAGCAATGGATGGGGCACCCAAGCCGTCCGTCAAGTGGTGTCCGGCAAAGGCGAAACTGGGAACACAGGATGGCAACTTTTCATAACAGCGCATGAAACTTCAGCTACTTAAACATTATTGTTTTATCATTATTACTACTTCTGAGATAGTCGTGAACGTGTCACCTCCATGTTGTTCTCCATTCGCTTGCATAATCCGAGCGCATGCCTAACAAAGTGGAAAAGTGAAATTGTCAGCGGTCAATCTCACATTAATCCTTCACAATGAATGTGACGCCATTTGAAACGAAGGGTGAATATCGACAACATCGACAAAGTTTTCTTTGCTTACTGGTTTGTCTATCCGCAACTGGATGTCGCCGGTCTTAGGCAGGTCTACATAGTCATACGAGGTCATACGTGTAAAATTGAGGTAAATCTGGTCATAAATTTTTTGTAGATTTTTATCTTGTCAAGTCTTGTCCATCGCTCTAGAAAACGACATAGAAAAGAACCGTATCGGAGATCACATCACCGCATTGCTCTCAGTGGACGGCAGTTTCTTGATCGGTGTTCAGGAATGGCATTCTTTGGTCTGATTCTGGTTTGATTTGCCGTCTTTTTACCGTAGAGACCGTCATATGCAGGTGGGAGCGTGGGCCTCACAACTTTGGGAATCGAAACGTTTTGTTACCTTCTGTCATATATATTAACAAGACCAGTCGCTTGATTCAAACCCCCCTCTACAGTTTTCAACAGCTCGTTAGGGGTTATTGGGGACGAACTACAGAAATCGTCATCGACTTCTCTTCACTAGCTACGGCGTCGACAAGCGAAGGTTTGCGCTGAGAATAGAGCGCGTATGTGCACGTGCAATAACTTTGATAAGAGCCGAAGCTCACAATCAGAATAGCGTATTCGAAAGTGCCTGCTTGGGACGAAGTCCGATTCTAATCGATTAGTTATCTGTCCATCAGCAGATCCAAAGATGCAGTGTTCATTAACCAACGTGTCTAATCGGCACGCAGACGATGAACATGACGCAGTTGAACGTATTGGGAGTGGAGAAAACGTAAGCACAGCGTATGCTATCGAACCGACCAATATTTTCTGGTTTACAATTTTGATTTCGTTTGGTTGTCTAGAGAGAAGGTGTTTCTTTTGTGCAATATTCCCTTTCACGTCGCCGTATCTGATTACTCATTTCTTTCTCAAAAATAAATCAGAACGAAACCACTCCACATCAAATGAGCGAAGATAACGAGTCAAATGGTAACGAAAATGTGCATGTTTTTAATGATAGTGTTGCCGTTCAGATTCTTTCGCGCCTTGATGAATATGCCTACGAGAAGGCGATTGATGAGGATGCGAGAACAATCAATGAAAAATATTTGCTGCCCCTCAGCTTTCCCTGGCGACAAGGCGCGCGTTTGCCAAAGAAGGCTCTCAAGGCGATGCCTCGAGACATTGATGAATTACATGCCATTACACATTGCGATGGCACTCTTCATGCTCCATTCGGCGATTTTAATGGGCCGTTTGGGTTCGGGAGGTATGAAAATGGCCAATCCCGAGGCAATTATGGCACGAGACAACTTGAAGAGTCAGTTCCACAGTCTCTTGGATCTAATGCGATTGCAGCTGCAAGACGCACTGACGATCCTGGCGTCATTGAACTTGCCGTCCAGCTACCGCTTCCTCCGTCGATAGATTCCATCAAGTTAACCCCCGCACAATGGGAAGAACGCTTGATATGGAACGACGCTGAGAATGCAGAGACTCTATCACGTCTCCCATACAACTGGGATCGTAAGAAAAACACATCACGTTTGAATGAAAATCCCGATAAGCAATACACCACTTTGAGTGAGAGTTCTGCCAATGCTGCAATACTAACTGAGTGTGCCGCCTCGCCCAGAGTTGCATTAGAACAATCAAACGAAAAGTTAAGCGAAAGCAAGTCCAAGGCAAACAAACAACGCGAGTTTTCGATGGCTTGTATCAGGAAATGGAAAATATCAACCAGGGTAGACAGAGTTAGTACAAGATCTTCGTTATTTCCGTCCTCCACTGTGGTGGATTACGATAGCGCTGACAAAAGTAAACGCAAAGTGGTCCGGCCTATGCTTTGCTGCGGTATCTTTGCCCAAGAAGTTCAATCGGGGCAGTCAGTTTCAGTAGAAAAGGCACTCGAACTTGACGAAGAAGGTCTTTCATACAGACTAGGATCTTACGACTGTAGATTCCTTGACAAGCTGATCACCACAAAGAAAGAGCCGGTGATCAGATCAAAGCGAGTTGAAGTGGGTCGCACTCGTCTTGTTTGGACCAGCGTCATACAGGGTGATGAGCCATTTACACCGTCCACTAGAAACCGTATTGCCTACAACTCTCTCTTAACTGGCCGTCGGGTTGACCCAACTAGAGTTTCGCGCCCACGGGAAGTAAAAGTTGGAGTGAGAGTCGAAGGAAAACTTATATTGGAAGAAGCTATTGAAGATGTAGAAGTCAGCACTAGTAGTTCGAAAAAAAGGAAGCATTCCACGCGACAGGCGGCAGAGAGCGAAGTAGTTGAGAAAAAGACATTTATCGAGTGTCCGGCGACACGTACTGAAGAACAAATTGATGATGCGTTTGTCTTAAGTTTAGCTACCACGGAGACACTGCTTGAACGAAGACTCCTTGCGAAAACTACCGAAAATGGAGCTGTGGTCTATCTAGACATGAACTCCAAATCCTCCGCTCCTGCTCAAATTGATCGCCGCACCATCATTGCGTCTTTGTTGAAATTCAAGAGGCATAAAAAGGTCATGCGCCGTGCAGTCCAAGATTTTTCCCATCGTTCCCTCAAAAGCTATGCACCACCTCGTTTCGCAATGCTACCTCTTGAGGATGGAATACTACGTAGTGTTTGCATGTCCTCTGGGAAGATGCTTGGTTCAGCAGTACACGAGCTCATACGTGATGCTTCGCGAAATGATGCTGTCATGAGGTGCTCAGTATGTTGGAGCGATGAAGGCGCAGGCCAGGAAGGTGTTCAGGAATGTTCGACCTGTGGCCTACTTGCTCACCTCGGTTGCTGTCTCGACAAAGGACAGTTCATCGCTCTTTCAAATGATGAAATAAAGCCTTGCAGTGTTATGAAGATAGATAGGTCTGAGGTCGAAGAGTCACATGGCATTGATGGTATGACAAATCCGATCCGTCCGAGCAGCTCGCTCCAACAGTGGCAATGCGCTGTCTGCTGTCAATATAGCGAAAAACCAAGAAGGAACGCTCGCCTTCCTTCACGATTCAAGGATGATGATGTTGTCCGAGAATTGGCGAAGGAATCGGTACATAGTGATTCCACGAGTTCTACTTCTAAAAACATCCCAGGTCCAAGATGTACTTTATGTCCGCACAGAGGTGGAGCCATGTCGCTGTTGGAGCCAAAAGACTCTCATCAATGGGCTCATGAAGTTTGCCGTATATGGTCTAACGCCGATGTCCCCGAAAGTGAAGAGATCGGAAGTCGCTCGTTTCATCGCTATCCCAAATTTCTGTCAAGCGCATGTGCGCTCTGTGGAGGAGGCGGGGTTAAACGAGGCAAATCCGAAAATGTCCATTATGTGGGTCTTGTCCAATGCGCTGCCCGAGGATGTTATGTGGCTTTCCATCCAATGTGTGCACTGATTGCATCGAAGACAAACATGGAAGAAATGATTTCTGTTCCTAGTCGAAGAACCCGGGTGAGCACGGAGCAGACAACGGAAGAAAAGAAGTGTGAGGAAGACGACGATCGTGTTGTCGAAGATAGAAAGCTATGCAACGAGTACACTCTGCAATTGGTCAAGCTGGTTCGAACAGAAGGGGCTTGGCCGAGGGGAAATAACACGAAGACTAAGAAAACGACAATCATTCCTGTCGCCTTCTGTGGTTTACACAATCCTGGGCGAGATAGTGCTTTCTATGGATGTCTGCCTGGTGGCGGTGTCATGGAGGAATGAATCTACTTTTTTTCAATGCTATACCCCTGCTAAACTGATTCAAAGTCTATGAAGCTGGCAAAATCATTGATAAATGTCTAAAGGAAAGATTCAGACTGTGATAGTAACTGCGACCTTAGATTAAGGGTAGAATTTATCGTAGTACCCTAAAGTAAAATGAAAGAGTAAGTTGTGGACGAGAATGTCGCACATAAGTGAATACATGGAAAACAATGATGTCGCTCACCATTCCTTGAAAAGCCTCCATCGACAGAGATGACTTGTCCCTAGTCAAGACATATGCAAGGTTTGTAGCGAAGGGAGATATCAGATGAATGTCATTGATGAGTATGAGTGAGAATAAATGCATTCGCGTCTGATACACTCACGGTGACATAACCTGCGGCAGGTGTGCAGAGAAATGCAACTAATGATGCTACTTCACTTGGGTCTCCTACTCTTCCCAAAGGAGTGCGTTCTAGCACAGATCTTGACACATGAGGAATTATCATAAACCAAAGCAAGAAATTATTAATCGCAGAATATGATGTTGTAAGTTTGCATGAAAGGATCACTCACGCTTTGTATGCCTCGTTCTTCAAAACCTGCTGAGCAAGAGGTGTATTAATGTACCACGGTGTGACGCAATTAACTCTAATTCCATCAGGCCCCCATTCACAAGCCAAGTTGCCTGTGAGTTGATTCATCGCCGCCTTTGTCATGGCATAGATCGATCCAGTTTTCAAACACGTGACTGCAGCTACCGATCCAATGTTAACAATCGAGGATGTGTCATGCCCACCCGCAGAACTTTTTAAGTAAGGATAGCACAGCTTGGACAGTTCAAAGACACTCTCCAAATTTGTCTTCATCAAAAACACAAAATCCTCCTCGCTATACTCGGAAGTCTTTTTGCGAATGTTCGTCCCAACATTATTAATCAAGATATCCAGCTTTCCTCCAAATCTGGATTCAATTTCCTTTCGTAATATCTCGCGTCCCTCGGCGGTGGACACGTCGGCTACGACGCCATGAACATCGAGCCCGTGTTGATCGTTCCATTCGTAGAGTCGATCAGCTAGCTCATCGGCATTGCGCGAACAGGTTAGGACGGTGCAGCCGAGGGAAGATAGCTGGGTGACAATAGCCGAACCAATGCCTGTAGTAGTTTAAGAATGAGGACAATCGGCTCAGTTTGATAATGATGACACTTCTTTCTGTCTGATGGAATATGAAGTTACCTTTAGTACCACCAGTGACAAGTGCATTTTTAGACTTCAATTGCTGCAAAAAGGTATTGGCAGTGTCAAAGAACAGACAACAAACGGCAATCAGAAAATCAAGTCGCAATAGAAAATAAAGAATGGATCAACCGACTACCCTCTTCGCTCACCCAAAAACTGGAAGGAGGAGGCGGAACGATACCGAACTCGCTTGCGGAACCTGACGCCGTCGCGTTGCCATATCGGAAGAGGTTTAAGGCATGAAAGACAAAGAAAGAACGAAACAATAAAAGGAACGGTATGTTGGGAGAGTATGACATCGGAATCATTTGTCCGCGGTTCGAAGTTGTTGTCTTTACTTTGCGGTCCTCCCTGTATTGTACAGATTGTACAGATTGTGGTCAGTTGTCAGTTCCTATCAGTTCGATGTGACTGACGCATTGTGTCAGTTTGTGTCAGTTGCATGCGGATAGCATGCGATGATAGATATCGTACAAAATGGCGGGGACTTCATAACATTAAGTCTAAAAGATTTATCTGTTGAATTTTCAAGATTTTTTATATTTCGTTCACTGTTAGTAACATTATTATTTTATTATTCCCCCATTCATTCACACCCCATTCTTAGGCTTACCTCTTACTACAAACAAAATTATATTGGTTCCTACCTCATGGCCGTAGGCTATTACCGACCGCCGGCCATCTCACGACATGGTCGAGAAACAACAATGCACGAACAGAACACAGTCAACGAGAGACAAGACGCCCTTGCCGCCGCTCTTCGTCTCGATCCAGCAAGTCACCATTGCAACCGAGACGGCGCCAAGAAAACAACAAGACCAATAGAGCAGAAGAGTAGAACACCTCACCATGCAGATCTTCGTCAAGACCCTCACGGGCAAAACAATCACCCTCGACGTCGAGCCCTCCGACACCATCGACAACGTCAAGACCAAAATCCAAGACAAGGAAGGCATCCCCCCGGATCAACAACGTCTCATCTTCGCAGGAAAGCAGCTCGAGGATGGCCGCACACTGTCGGACTACAACATCCAAAAGGAGTCGACGTTGCATCTCGTCTTGAGGCTTCGTGGCGGAGTGTACGATCCCACGTTGGCGCTTTTGGCCAAGAAATACAACTGCGAGAAGTCCATTTGTCGTAAGTGTTATGCTCGTCTTCCTCCCAAGGCGACCAACTGCAGGAAGAGGAAGTGCGGACATTCGTCTCAGCTTCGCCCCAAGAAGAAGCTAAAATAAGCTAGGGTTTAGTGGGGTGGTCGTGCGGTTATTGTTTGGTGATGCTCTCATAATGCGTGTTTTGGTGGGGTCATGATGTGTGTTGACGGTGAAGTTTATTCGCTGCCATGCACTCCTCCTGACTCACGTCTTGTGCAAGAGCATCGACTCATTGTGATTGTAAATTAAAGGACCACAGTTACATTTAGACTCTTTGTTATGTGCTTCATCGAAGACACATCTCGTGGCTTTAATTGCCTTCAACTTCAAGCCCGTCAAAATAGTGCATACTCTTTTGTGTTCCTACCATTGGTACTCAACTGCACGCTCAGGTCGAGCTTACCTAACGCCGCCATCAAGGTATTTATCCTGACCCGAACCTTGACTTCTTCTCGTCCCTGCCGAAATATTGAAACTACACTACACAACGGTTCTTATCAAATCGAAAGGACCATAGTCAACGCGTAGAATATACTTATGAAATGACATAGGGTGCAAGACTGGCTTTTGATAATAAATTCAGGTTGGCATTCAATATCTTATGGAACACGGATAGGTTGGAGCAAGGAACGAGTGCATATTTGTGATGGGATACTGCCTTGTTGCGATAATGAGCATGTTATGGAGTGTATGCTCGAGAGTTAGTTTGATAGATATGGATGTTTATTGAAGGTAAGAGTAGGCATGAATACAATGAATGTTGAAACAGGTTTTAATAGGCAGGAGAGTTGAGAGGAGAGGGGCAGCTCAAGAGTCGTGACACGTTAATCTCCTGGGCAATAAATCTCTTTCATCCCCTGGATCTGGTTTTGCCTTCTCAAGCAAAGCTTACTTGACAATTCTACTGAAGAATTAAATGAAACAACCTTTAAGTCAAGTTCAACTATATTTCACTTCAGTTGTGGACAGAGCGAAAACCAAAGCAACCACAACGACTCCATGGCATCACCATCACTTGGCCTTCTCAAACTGAACCGGCGCATTCCTATTTGCCCCACCCTGCACAGCACCCCCGTCTGCACCACCAAATCCCTTATCAGGCGCAAACTTGCTCGTCGCCCCCCTCTTCAACTGATCATACTGTTCATCGGCATCCAACGCCGCCTCCCCCCTGGTGGGACGATAAATGCTCGAACTCGTTACGCCTTCCCGATCAAACATCGGTCGACTGAACGCATTGTATTCGTCGTCAGCACCAAATCCGGAATCCAATCCGGCATTTTGAGAATACAACCTCGAATCCACTCCCTCGGCACCGCTGTTCCCCACGTGAGTGCCCAGGGCGATCTTTTCGGAGATGTCGCGATCATTTTCGAGCCGTCGCTTCTTTTTGGCCAATTCTTCTTCGGTGGCGTCAAATTCGGCAGCTTTGCCTGCGCGTTCGAGGCGGTATTCTTTTTCTCGTTCGCGTCGTCGTTCGGCACGGAGGCGGTCGCGTTGGATGCGTTCTTCGCCTTGGGCCGAGTCTGCCTCTTGCTGTTGCTGTTGCTGGGTGACGCTTTCGACCGAATCTTCGTCTTCCTCCTGACGCACCGCTCCCTCCTCGGCTCTACCGGCATCATTCCCCGCACCGCTCGCAGCAACAACAACATTCACTCCACCCCTCTCCAACCTAGCCTTATTCGCCAACTCTCGTAACTCCTCCTCCCTCCTTCCCCTCTCCTCCAAAACCAACCTCTTCTGCACCGTCGCCCTCGTCCTCACCTCCTCCCTCGCCTGCCGTTCCGCCACGTACAAACTCTCGCTCAAAACGGCAAAATTGGAATTAATCGTAGTATCATCCCGCAACCCCCGTCCATCGGCGGCCAACCTCTTATCCAGCGGAATGGTATACCCCCGCGCATTCTTCCAATTGGAAATACACGCGGGGATGTTCCACGCCGCTCGTTCCTCCTTGGACAATTTCTCGGGAGGGGCATGCAACACCGGGACGGGATCCTCGGCCGGTCCCCGCGGCGCCTTGCGATGTTTGTGTTTGGGCGGCATCATGGGATCGATTTGGGCCGGGACCATGCGGATCATTCTTTGGGAGGCGAGTGGGTTGTAGCCCGGGGCGGATTCGTGGGGGGTGTATTTGATGAATTGGGTGCGGGAGTGGGCCGTGGCGGAATCGATGGCGGCGGAGATGGCGTCTCCCGTGGGTTTGTCGGAGGAGACTTTGGTGGATATGAGCGAGTTTAGGGCGCGTTGGGTTCGTTCGGCGGTGGAGAGGGTTTCTTCTTCGGTGGGGAGGGCGAGGTCGGATTCGTTGGGGGCGCAGCCTCTCAGATCGGAGTGTTTGGTGTAGACTTTTTTGTCGGCGTTGGTTCCCCCCGTGACGATGGCGTCGTAAGATACTTTGCCGGAGGAGTCGACCGTGGCGGAGAGGACGTCCCGGGTAATTATGGCACGTGAGGTGGGTGCGGCGTTGCCGTCGCCGCTGACAGCGCCGCCGCGTGGAAGGTGAGGGTTGCCCATGTGTCGCGGGTACTGCGCCACGTGGATCTCGGGGAAGCTTCCCCCGTCGTCGAAGTCTGCCGTGCTGCGAGGGACGAAGAGCTTGGCTTTGGAGGAGGGCTGGCGGCGTTCTTCGGGGGACAGTTGGGAGAAGCGAAGGGCGGCATCGCAACGGCTTGCGTAGGAGGGGACTCGTTTTGCGGTGGCGGTGGCGACAGTTGTTTCTTTCTTGGATGGCGCCGAGCTTGTCGTGGAGCTGATTGCCGTGTCGTGGCTAATGCTGGCGACTTTGCTGCCCGAACGAGTCGGTGCGGGGAGATAGAGCGACGCCATGGTCGATGTTGATGGTGCTTTTGTTTATCCTGTGTTCTTGTGTGATTCTTATCTGATATTCGTATGCTCGTCGGGATAAGCCGACCCTCTCTAGAGCCTCCCCTCGCTTTTTTGACTACTGTCCCGTAAAACCCTGTACTGTAATGGAGGGCTAATGTCATGTACATTTGCTGTTTTCATGTGTTCCACCCTCCTAGAGCTAAGTTCATGGAAAACACATAAAACGTTTCTCCGTCTCATGAGCAGCCCGCCCATATTATGTGGAGATCCCAGTAACTCCGGCTGGTTCCTGAGTTATGTGGAAAACCCGAAAAACTCACATGCTTCACCATTACCCAAACAACGCAACACATCTCCTCCCGATGAATTGCATCATTCTTGTTGGTTTCTTGCCCTATGACAATGGGCGTAGTTGTGAGCTCCACCCATTTCGATGCGACAACTCCTTAGTCCTCAATAGGGAGGAATATGGAGTTGGCATGCACCTGCGCTTGCAGATGACAGCCCCACACGAGTTGGCGTGTTACACCATAAATGGTGATGGCACAGATGGTTGCCATGTCTGTCGTTCGATCATGAAAACCGTGATATTCGGCGTCTTTTCCATCACAATTCCGGGTATGCATATGTGCGGATTGTGATTTCTGATTAGTGTTGTAGTTCGTTTTTAAACTAACAGATTAATTAGTTTAACAATTCTGTTCAACACACATAATCAATAAAATTAGAACCATTGAAATCCACTTTTCATCCACACATTTTGTACTGTTTGTGAAGGGAGGATCATGTAGACATCAACCACCCACTCCACCACCAACTGCCTTGTCGGCTCCTTCGCTGCACCATTTACGATTCTATCTCCCAATACCATACAATTTTCCCACTTCTACCTCATTCTTGACTTGATGGACTTGTTAATGCCAACGTCAATGGGCTGGCACAAAGACATGCAGCCTGGAGGTATGTGAATTACCTCAATTCCGAGCGACTGAATCAGGTTCACGATGTTGCCCATCATGTGAACTCGGTACGCATCGAGAATCAGTAATGGGATAACATCGGGTCCCTTCTCATTTCGCCAAGGGATGAGTTCAAGATCAATCCATTTGGACATCATTTGCTTGTCCATCCACACTTTATTCTGGCACGCATAGTGTCGTTCGTCATGGTACGTTGCAAACTCAAATGAGATGTGTCTGTTTGCGGTGTCTTTGAAAATCAGCATTGGTGGCAGCATCTGGCCGCTCGCATCAATCGTGGCAGTGAGCGTGACTCTCTTCATGCCCAAAGTAGAAGCAAGTACATGGATCATTTTCTGCGGAATGAAAGGAAAATGAGATCGGCGTCTGATCCATGTTGATGATCAGCCCAGGATCCTTGTCCGCCACTTTGTCCCTCATCATCTCGATGAAGTGGCGAGACTCTTCCATGGTCTGGTGATAGTTTCTTTGGGCAGTGTGTGTTGCAGCATGATGACTGAGGCCCATTGTCTTCGTGAAACAAAGAACTGCCTTCTCACGAGCATTTATGCTCTGAGACATGAAGTTTGGAAGCAAGTAGCATGCTTTGTGACGAACCATGCCGCTGCTGACCTGAATACCACGCGTTCTCATCGCAGCGACAAATTGAGTCAACTCGTTGTGGATGGAGGCAAGAATACTTGGTTGACCGGGGTGTAACTTTCTTGTGGTACCGTTGAACTTGTAGTGGACAAAAAGTTCGCGGTCATCTGCCATTTGTACCAGTTTTTTAAAGCTGTAACAGTACTGATGCGGCAACCCAAACAGAGGACACGCTTGGTGAATATGCCCTTAGACACAAGCCTGCGAATTGCTTGTACTAACTCGCATTTTTCCTTGATTGAATACAAACGCCTCGACACAGCAACCATGTGGGAGCCAGATTGTTGCACGCCGGCATGGCTGTCAACAACATCAGTAGGGTCGTGGCCATCTCCAACTACAGATGGATGTACCATTTTTGAAATTATGAGACAGCTCAAACCATAATTTAGCAAACATGTAGTTCTTTATTCACACTACAAGTTCTGAATCAAAAGAACTACAAAACAGAAGTTACATGTCTTTATTTATTCCTTTATTCCTTGTTCAAATGCAGCAAAAGCTCTGCAATGATGACTGTCATTGCAGAGGTAGGAATTAAACTTAGAAGGCCATGGAGGTGGCATTGGAGAAGGAGATGGTATGATGGGATGGCACGACTTGGGGGAGATATAAAAGTGGGCTGTGAGTGAGCAAAGTCACCAAACATGGAATGCAGCCCGTTACAAGCCCACGTCAAGCCCCCAACAGGAAAGTCACATCTCGTGGGAAAATGTACCCTAGTGTACAATATAGTAAAAACAATGAGGTGTTACGGATACCCATCGTGTTTAGCACACTAACTTGTGCTGGATTGTAAGTTACGCCAAATTGTATCTTTTGTACATTTGTGTGCACTTACACTCCGGGTTTTACGGTAGAGAGGTAGCTACTCAATACTGTAGTATACTCTAAATAAAAAGCCTTTCGTTTTATCCCAGTTCAAAGCAACCTAGCATAAAATGCTCCCAAGTAAAAAAACAGTAACCAAGAGTAGAGATCACATCCAGCAGCAGAAGACACATTCTTTTCCCCAGCCAAAAAAATGGTTGGCCTCTACTAGCAGACCATGGCACACATTTCACGTGCTCTGCTGAAATGGGATAACATTCATTATCATCTCTAGAAGTCCTGACATTCAGACACAAACATCAATATCAGGACAGCATGCAATAGTGTTAATGCACTCAATACACTGTCCTCAACAGACATAGAAAATTATGTGTAGTCAGCACTGATATGCACATACATCATCATTGATAGAGAGCTTGCAACACCATCTACAGACTAGGGGTGCCACTGATAAATGCCACCAATCTTTGTGGCATTTCTATGCCTGATGCCTCCATTGAACGAGACAGTCTGGTGTGGAATTATCCCTGAATGCTCACCCCACTGCACCAAAGACACCTCATGATCTTTCATGCACCTCCTCCAACAAATGACAATGAACAAGCCCCTTCACCATCAATGCCACCAATGCATGGGCATTGTAGTGGAATGGACCAATCCCGGTGCACCATCCCCAAACCTGGACAAGGAACCTACACTAGAAACCACCCCACCCCTCTTCTCCAGCTTGACTGCATTCTACAAGAATGAGCTCACACCATGAAGAAAAATATTTGACATTACACTACCTTTTCACATCCAAGTTGAAGCAATGCATCACTGGATAATACAGAATGACACCTACCTCCTCCTATTTTGATGCAACACCAATGGGAATTTGCGTGCTCCTCTTTGCACTGCTATCCTTCATCACTAACAGATCTTTTACAACAGATAATGCCATTTCATTTTCATAGCACTATACTTTCTCAGCGATGACAACTGAATTTGGAAGGTGGCCCATGATGGTGCTGTTGAAGAATTTGATGAGGTTAGCCATGTGTATCTAGGTTGCTTTGTTCTTGTGATCAGATAAATACCATATCACAAAAATGAACTCTTGATTCGCATGTGATTGTTAATATCAATGATAACAAGTTGCCAAGAACATCTAATCAAGGATAACATAATGTGATTGAAATTCTGCACAGAATATTGAGGAGAAAGAAAAGGTGGTAAAGGTGTAGAAACAAAGCAGGATAGATAGATAAAATGGAGCATACCAAAAACAAATATCGCAAATCATATTTACACAAATGCACATCATCATATTTTGGCAGGGAAATGTGTAAAATTAAACAAAAAATGAGTAATTTACACAAATGTTGGTCAACAAGAAGCCCTCAATGACCATCGACACAAATCACATTTATCACCTAAGCTCACCCAGCCCCTCTCAGGTGGTTGTTTCATCATGTCACGAGGGTATGCCTTAGCTATTGCTGACATGGATAGCCTTCTTCAAGTCATTGAGGAGGTTCTCTCCATAGGCTCCAACAAATGGGATGGAGTGATCAGCCTGCATGAGAGTTTGTGATGTAAGTCTTCATTGCTGTATAACCACAAGAATCCCAAATGGGATCCAACTTGTTCTGTGTATGTTGAACATGCAAAGAGGATTTGGGAGAGTATCAGACAAGAAATGGATTTTTGGACGGAGAGCACAGAGCCAATGATAGTGACAGTGAGCAGGGAGCAGATGTTGTCAGGAGCAACGATGAGGGAGCATCCAATGTACTTGTCCCATGCCTCCCCCCAAGGCTGACATAGCTGATGTTGCTGCAAAAGAGAGCACACCTAGGGATCCTACAATGGTGCTGATTGCATTCATACTTTGACAGATGCCTGAAGCTGTTCTTCTGATACTGAGAATGAACAAACTGCTTCTCATTAACTTCATTGAGTTGAATGGCAGTGGCCAAGATCATGACTTCAGTGGTGAGAGGCATCTTGAAGCAAAGTGGAGTGCAAAGTGGGATATGGTAATAGAAGAAATTAACATGAGAGATGTGACAGGGTATGATGAATTCGGTAATGTGATTCAATGCTTGTGCTTTTGCTTATTCTAATACATCATACATAAAATATGTGCAAATGCTACCAGGCAAAATGCAATTTGTGATGTTTGTTTTTTTGTTTACTCCCTTATCGCTTTATTTTAACTTTGACTTAAATGATGTATTAGATTAACTTATGGTTGGGAGGAATCATTTATGGTTGTTGTCTCTTGATGCTACTTATATTGTTCATTTAGTGAAGTGATTAGAGGTGTTTGGAGAAAGAGATGAGGCTTTGTTGAACTGACTGTATTGATAGAGTTGATGGTCATTGTTGTGTGATGCATCTGTGTGTGTTAGTGTCTGCTTCTTCTATTTGGAGAGTGCTATGGTTGGGGATGAGATTGCATAATGCTTTGATTTACTGTATTTTATGTTGGTGCAGCTACCTTTACATTGAAGTAAGACCATATTCCAGCAACAGGGCTAAATTGTGGACTAA
This sequence comes from Cyclotella cryptica, assembly GCA_013187285.1. Taxonomy (NCBI): domain Eukaryota; phylum Bacillariophyta; class Thalassiosirophyceae; order Thalassiosirales; family Thalassiosiraceae; genus Cyclotella; species Cyclotella cryptica. The sequence continues at coordinate 35,555 of JABMIG010000283.1, read as the reverse complement.
ACTACTACTTTGTATTTATATACTAAAAATGTATGCCATTGAGTGAGTGTTGTTTTGGCCCAAACTTTTTCACCCGTACAACTTTTCTTTAGCCCTACAGCAAAAGTTGCACTGTTCTGACCTAACAGTTTTGGCTAGATAGAACCTTCCCAATACATGCCAATGCTTAACAGCCACTATTGTATTCTTTGTCAGCTGCATCACTTTTCATGGCACTCCTCAATTATACAACAACAAACAAGGCAGCTTATGTGTCAGCATGACAATTAAATAAGCTTCATTCCCCCTTCCAAAAACCATGAGTTCAGTGTCATCAGATGGAGAATTCGTTGCTTCTCCTAGCAACAGTGACAGTGAATCTGTACCTGAAACTCTTGCTGATCTTGGCTAGAGTAGTAGAGTCCTAAGGTGGCCACACCTCCAAACAAAGGAAGAAGACCAAATGTCCAGAGGTTGCTTAAGCCAAGAATAGGAAGCATCCTTCTAAAAAATGAAGGCATCAACTGCAACATATGACCATGACAAGAAGGGTTCAACATCATTCAGCCCAGAAAAATTGTTTTTGGTTGCAAAATTGTGAAGGTTGGCTCAAGTGAAAAGCATTGTGAAGACAAGAAGGCAGAAAAATGCTGGGAAGACATCCATCTTCATTACAACAAGCTTGGTGCGACCTCCAAGAAGTCAACAATTCAAACAAAGAGGACATTCCAGTCAAACTCAGCAATGCTGAGTCACTACAAAATTACTGGCAGAGAAGGCTTCAACCGTTCAAAAATTTGATGGGTTTGTAAGCAGGAACAAGACCTTCTTGGGTTAGGTGGGACATAACTGGATTTGTATTACCAGCGGACACACGTGATCTATTCATGAGAGCCACATACCTACAATAAAGCTGTTCCTTGGTACTTTTCAAAATGCATGAGAGCATATTGCTTACTTTCTGTTCACCCATAGTTTGAGGTTGAGATTCCACTTGATGGGACAAAGATGTCATACAACAATCCCAATGCATTGATGGTAGTAAACAGTGAAGATCCCGAATCTTTCCACAAGAGAGTTTCTGAACCTATCTTGTCTTGCTCAGCCTTCTAAGAAGACTAGACAGTGATCTGCCGGAAGAGAGGCTGCTAAATGCAGTGATGAAGAGAAGTTTGTTATCAAGACTGTTGTTTAGCAGACTACGGAGTCTCTCAAAGAAACTAACAGCGGTCCACCACACTCTGGGGAACTCTAGAGAAGTCTCTTTTGCAAGCCAACAATCAAACAAAAGCCATTGCAAAACAAAAGGCTATTATGGCTAGCCACTAAGTCATGATGCAGGCTCTATGTGAGTTAGGGGAGAAATATTATGGTGAGGTCTATGCATTGAATATTCTTGAGGCTACAAACCATCGTGTGGAAGAAGAAGCATGGCAAGCGGAACTAGGTATGAGGTAAAGGATTGCAAAAAAGAAACTCACCAAATGAAATGTTGAGATTGATGGTGATGCAAGTGACACAGTTGATCATGTCAATGATTATGTGTTGCAGGATACAGATGATACATTGTCTAGACAAGGAAATTTCTTCTCATTGGGTACAACTTGCTTGCAAAGCAGAAGTTGTTGCTGAAGATTTTTGCAAAGTCTGTCCATGGCATTGCATTTTTTGATTGTGTTCCAATAAACAGAGATAGCAAGGGGTTTAACTTTTGAGGAAACTGATTGAGATGAAGAGGTCATTGGAATTTAAACTAAATTGGTAATAAATTTTGGACTTTGAACTGTATCTCTGACAGCTTGCTTCCTTCTTTACTCATTCAATCTGGCAAGTACTGCCACTTCCATTCTTGTTTTGAGGAAGATTTCTTAGGGTTGTGTATGGGTAATAAGAGCCCAAACCGTACAAAATATGTTTTTAGTTTTGTGCAATGTATTCGTTGCCACTCTGAAAGTTGTCTTCCAAACTTTTGTTTTTGTTGTGGTTGTTGTTGCTGTTGATGATACCTACCCAGGCAATATTTGATGGTAGTGGATGGAAAGCAAGCTGAGTGTTATGATAGAGAGCTGAGCAGTGTTCACCCTTGACTTTCTTTCAGTTCTTCCGTGAAGTGTCAGGATGTTTATTTCATTGCATCCAACAATAAACTAGATGGAACAAAAAATGGTTAGAATACTTAATTTATTTATAATGATAAAATAATTATTCAAAAATAATATAATCATTTGTCTTTGTTGCTTCAAACTAATGATTTCAACATGACAATCTGCGATCTCATAATTTAGGCCTAGTAGTGAACCTGTTCGAAAAAGTCTTAGCAAAATGTTTTCTGTCTGCCATGCGCTTTCCACCTCTTAAAACTTCTCAAGGATGATACTTTTAAGACATAAGAGGTAATATTTGGTGGATTTGATGGTGGTACCAGCTTTTAATATGTTCACAATCATGTAGGGCTGACCATCTCTTGTGTGCAATCTCGAACCTAAATCTCCTATCCATGGAATCATTCTCCTCTTGATTCTCTGCATCATCATCATCATCATGTGAGCTGTCTTCTCCACAGTCACTATTCCCACCCTTTTCTGCAGTTGTCTCAATAGTATTGTATATTGAAGCACATTCATCTTCTCTGCTCTCCAAACATGCTTCAACCATCATATTTTGTTGCAAAATTGTGCCCAATACCAAATAATAAACTTCAACACAATTGTGATGATTGATTGGATATATTTAAGCCGAGAACTTTATCTTCAAGACACTGAAACCTTTTCCAACATCCTTCTTATGTGCTTCTTGGTCTGCTTCAAAACTAAATGCAATTTTGGGGTAGAGTCTGGCTCTAATGATAGGAGCCGTAAGAGAGGCGGTGAATGCTGTTAACAAGACAAAACAGTTCTTAAAAAACTTTTCCATCTACAACAGGGCAGTTATATGGAACCCTGAGACTTTGTCTGACATAACATTATTGTTTTGTAGCATTTTTGTCAGGTAGGTATCAGTTAAGCAGTGACTAAAGTGACACCATTTTGGAGAAAATGTGTCAATTAAATTTTCAGAATGAAATATTGTTTTGTCTGAAGAGACCAAGGGTTCATTGATTTTGCAATACAAAATCAAAGTAAAAGCACCTGAGAAAAAACATGCATTAAGCTAGAAGACTGATGTCATTCTATGAAACAATGTGGGCACAATGTGCAAAATGAGGGAACTGAACTGTTGTCCATAGCTACTGCAACAATGATCCAAACTGCAGAGCCTATCCACATGGGACACAAACATGAATTTTAAATATATTTATATAAATATTTAGTTTGATGCTGAACTTAAGAAGATCACAGTTTGTGTTTGAGGCACTTTGAGATATCCTGCATGTTATTTTCATGTCTATATGTCTACATAATGCCAGTCTGCTTCATCAGATGAAGACATGGGAAAAGTATGTTTTGGACGACAAAGTTCTGGGATTCCATATAACTTCCCCCCTCCAAAATCCAAAAGGATCCTAACATCAAAATAACAATTGGACTGAATTTTATTTTTATGAAATTCATTACCCCAATGTATGGCATCATCTTCAGCTGTAATAATGTGAAATAGTTGGCAATTGCTCTGGATTTTTGAGCAAAACAAATTATGAATGATAAAATCACCTTGCCAATCAGAAAGTTCAATAATCTTGCCAAAGGTAAGATGTAGAAAGCCCAGGCTGCCAGCAACAGCACGGTTGCAGAACCCAGCACAATATAAGTAGAAGGTACAAAATAAGTTGTACACATCTTGGATACACAATATGAAAAGACAGACATCTAATCATTGGTTAATATCCCAAACCCCATCTAGACAGCATAAGCCAAAAAAATCATATGCGGTTATGATGCAGTGTTGGTGAGGCAGATGTAAGAATCAAAAAATGGAAATTATTAGATTAGTTTAGTTAGGAAGGAATGGTAAATAATGCCCTGCATAGCATACCTACCTCCCCAGAGAATGCTACAAAAGTGCCTCATGCTATGTTGGTCTTACAAGAATAGTTGGTCTTTCAGATTCCGTAGTTTAGGCTTGCGGACAATACTTGTCGCCTTGGTCTTGCTGGAGATCTTGATCTTGCCTTGTCCTTAGATCTTTTGGTGTGTCCTTGAGAGTTGGGACTGAATATGTATCCATTCAAAATTATAGGAATTGGGATCCGTTGGGAGGTAAATCCTTTGCCTGTATCACTTGCCTTTGTGATTGAAGAATCAGGAGAATAGTGGAGAAGAAACTCATTTTCACGAGGAAAAACCATCTTTTTAGATGTGTGCATTTGTGAAGGATTGACGCAATTATAGTATCAAATAAGGTAGAAAGAGGAGGCCATGAGTGCCAAAGCAGCAGGTGTCGTGATTGGTGAAAAAAGCCTTGAATAGGAATGAATAGAATGTATAACTTTAAAGAGAAAAGTTGAAGTGACAAGCTGCAGAAATTGAGGACATACTCAGTGGTTGCAAGCCCAGACTAGACAAATGTGCAGTACAAATAAACTGAAATCATTTTTTCAATAAATTGTGAGTTCTTTGCTCTTTGAGTGGGACAACATGATAAGAGGATCAAGGGGATGCAATAATTATATTTCATTTCAGTAATTGAATTTACATGCTCAGTTGTCAACATTATTATTCAAGAACAAATCAAAATAATTTGCAATGGTATACATAGTTTATCACATGCCTTTACATGTCCTTTTTATGTTTTTCTGTAGTTGCGACAAATGTGACATGAAGCAATCAAGAAAACTTTAATAAGCTTAATCAATCATTAATCAACAACAAAATGATAGGAATGGAATTTCAAAAATAAAGTTGCATCTGTTAATGTCAAAGCTGAGCTTGTCTTTACAGAAGAAAATGAAAAGTGAGCCCACTAAAAAATAACCATAACGGAACACATTGGCTGTATCTACACCACCTGAATACTACTGGACAGTGGATCTAGTGGCGACCTCATGTTACACCAGAAAGGAACATCCATGGACTTTCCCTACATTGCTAAGCAGGTTCCACTTTTTTGACATAGGTCTTGGAGCTTCCTCACCAACAGAAGGCGCAAGGGTGTCTTTAAGCTTTTTCAGTACTCAGGTGGAGAATGACAAACACATGATGGATAAGCTAGTGTATGACCTCATTCTTGGTTACATTACCATGAAAGAGTTGGGAATTGTTTTTGATTTTTGAACAAGACAAATCACAATTGATGAAATCATCTTGTCAATGAGGAACATCAATAGTCTTGCCAACATCAAAATAGAACAATTAGCACAACAGAGGCTAATATACCGCACATAGCAAGAAGCTGGCACCACTATTATCTCTATCATGCTGGAGCTACTCCTCAAGAAGAAACGCATGATGTTGTTGTACGGGAAGGGTATGCATAATACCATCTGAAAATACCTCCAAAACCATTGTAAATGCCAAGGCAACAAAAGTACAAGCACAAATAAAGAAGATTACCTCAAAAGTTTGTGATTGGTAACCCTTGGGAGGTACTATGTGTTGACTTCGTTGGACTATGCACTCTCATAGGTAAAGGCATGAAAGAAATTAACTTTGTGTGTGTGTGTGTGTGTCATAATGATTGAACCAGCCACAGGTTGGCAATATTGTACAGTTGCAGATGGTATAAGGATCTACTATTCCCATGATGTATACAGGGGTTTAAGGGCACTTCAACAAATATCACTCATAAGGTAACATAGTTTGACAGATCATTTGCACTGATTGGTCCCTTAGTGAACAAGACCTGGTTCAACAACATTGGAGACCACACACAATTCCAGGTAGATCTCAGTACCCAACATGAAAATAAAACATGTCAGGATTGGGACTACTATCAAATTGGCCATAAAGTATTGTTACAGAAAGACAGTGTCCTTTGCAAATCAGTAAGTTGGTATGAACACAATCCTGGGACTGTTAGAATTTTTCGTAAAAATCGGACAGTTTGCGCTCAGTGCAGATCAAAATCTGAAGGATTGAATATTAAGAGAGTAATGGCTTTTGCTTTCAGAATTCATGAATCACACATTCTAAACTTTTGGTCTCCCTCTCCACATAAATGTCTGGGAGCACCAAACTCCATCTGGATGAGAGTAATACTATCTATTTTGCTGTAAGTATAGTAACAATATAAGTGTTAGGAAAGTACCTGAGAAAGTCACAGCAGTGTATGTACTTACATAAAGGACATCAGTTTTACACATGAACCACATCACTGATTTGCCAACAATCCATGTCTGCAACTACATGTGATCAGCATATGTTTTAACTTGTTTTTCAATTATGTTATTAGTAGCACACTGTTCAAATTCCAACACATAGTTTTTATCCTACAATACTTGTTTTGACAACAAGTGACCGCTCATGTTCATCGAGAGTGATGAATCTCATCCATTGAGAGTGATGAATCTTGTCCGTCAAGAGGGATGACTCGTGTTCATCAAGAGTTACAAATCTCCTTCATTTCAAGTCTTCAATTTCTGTTATTGAGAGTGACTACATACTTCTATCAAGAGTGACAAATTACGTTCATCGCAAGAGAAGAATTACGTTAACCGCAAGCAAAGAACAATGCTCCTCGAGAGTGACTATTCATTATAGCGCATGTCATTAACAGTTTTCTAACATTATTGATCAAAGTCATAATTTAAAAGAAAATATTTACTCATTGGAACAAAGACTGTCTCCATCATTAAGCTGTTCCATCTGTTCATCATATCCATCATCACCAGGTACTGAAGCAATAACACATTTTGGCAAATCAAAGGAGGTAAAGAATCCTCAATGGAGGCAGTAACTTTACTCCTCTTGTTCTTTGCCAATCCAACCATTCTCCCTCATCATCCTTCCAAAGAACACTATTTTTTCTCCTTTTACTGGCCTTGCCGAGGAAACGTGTTAATCTTCGATGAGTCTGCGTGTAGAACTCAATCCCTTCTGCTTTCACAGCATTGCAGAAAGAAATCTTCTTCTGCCCATGAGTGAACTTAGGCTTCACCTTCAGAAAATGCTTCTGATCATCGACACTCAGTCCCTTGTCTATCATTTCAGACAATGATAACTTCTTGTACTCACAGAACGTTTCCTCTCCACATTTGATGTGTGTTGGTTATCAACATGGAATCTTCACTCCTGCTTCCACACTTTGTTGTGATTCTCTAAAACAAAAATTGTGTAAGCAATATCACTCACAGATAACAATTCTCGCAGCTGTTTTTTTCATTATGCCTGTACCAACTCTGAACTACTTCCACTGCATGTCCTTCCTAGATATATTCTCTCCAATCAATTTTCTCTCCCAGAAAGGCTTACCTAGACCGTCACTCCCAACCAATACATAGATCTTCATCATCGTGTATTATGCCCCCCCCCACTTTGTAGTTCACCTGTGATGATTTTTGTATTAGTAATCTTTTTCAAATAATCATCAATAAGAATACTGTCAACACTTCTCAAAAAACCCTTCCGCAATGCATCATAGAACTTGCACTTCAGATTCCTATATTTAATATGCACCATTCCTGCAATAGTGTTCTCCCAATAACATTTCTTTTCAATACTATGGGGAACATAAATTCCTGTCTTATTCATCATCTTGTCACACATGCTGTCTTTTGTTTTGTCATACTCATTCCATCCCCTCTCTAAGAATTTTATGTGGGGGGAAAGGATATCTGCGGCATAAGCCGTTACTCGTTGGTAGATTATAGCATCAGTGTCATTTTACTGTGGACATTGGCCCCCAACTCTTACCACCCTACCATTTTCCTGTCCCGACTTGTGTTTCTTCTTTCCATAGGACATGGCAATTGTCCTCTCAAGCTGTTCCTTGACTTCCCTCACGTCTTGTTCCATCTCACTCAATCTTGCAGTATAATCCCTTCTAAGTTCATCCATGATTAACCCGCCAATCTCACTTGATGTCCCTGGGGTTGCTGGTTCATTTTGCACATCAAAACCTGGAATTTCATCAAGTGCAAGATCGTGAGAAAACTGACTGCTATTACTATTTACCAACATTGTGTAGTCCGCAAGGTTTTTGGAGTGTGATCATGATGACTTTTTGTTGGCACAAGATGTGTTGCTACTAAATGAATGCAACAGACACTGGGGATGCATGCATAATCTGAACATAATATTTGCAATATTTAAGCAGCTCATCCGCCCTCTTGAAATGCTTGTTTGACATAACACTAGTTGATAGGACCGAGTCTACAACTGCATCATAGTTCGGTGATGACATTTCAAATATGAAAATCATGTAAAGGTAAATTATATTGTCATTTCATATGTTTGCATTTATATTGATAGCTGCCACACCACAATTTTCATTCTTAACAATTTTTTAATAATGGGGATATTGTGTTATTGGTATGCAAAGCAATAGGAATTTACCGATGCACTGATATTCTTAGTATGGCAAGCAGAATGTACCTATGAATTTATGGCTTTCATATTGTAGTAAGTGATATATCATATATATGTTGGATCCCGTTTTGAAAATCGCCCATTATCGATAATGGACGATCCAGCATCGATACTGGGACACGCGGTTCCAGTATTGATGGCGGGGCCCGTAAAAGTAGGGCATTTTCAATATGGGGATCGCGATCTTGTGACGTTTTCGAATGGGTAGGGCATGTTCTTTTTTGGCGACACAACACACGTCCAATATTGATCTAGTGTAAAAAAATTGACCACCGCATACTGATGTCTCCATTATCGATACTGGAATCGCAAGGGCTGTTCTAAAGTGCTGAAATTATCTATATGGGAGTATTATCAAAATGGGCTACGCTGCAAAAAATCCCAGTATAGATACTGGGCGTCCAGAATCAGAATTGGCATCCCGATATTGAAAGAAGGGGCAGGTAATGGGCCCCGCCATCAATACTGGAACCGCGCGTCCCAGTATCGATGCTGGATCGTCCAATATCGATAATGGATGGTTTTCAGAACGGGATCCGACATATACATACATACATACATACATATATATATATATAATAACATCATATAAAGGAATTCATTATCCTTCTGTTAAAAGTACCTATAATAGCAAGCAGAATTTATTGATGAATGTAAGTACTGCATATTGTACTACAAGAAACATTTCAGATTAATATAATAGAATTCTAATACGATTATATAAAGGAATTAAGCATCCTTCTGTAGAAAATACGTATAAATCATAAAGCCTCGGTCAAAGACTCATGCATTCAAAGCCAATAATTAAACACCACCCTCGTATCATGGTATTGTAGCAATCACATTCATCATAACTCCAATAGTCACCACCACAATTAAACTAGCCCAACCATGCCAAAGTATATGCAACCTGAAAACCATAGCAATACAAATCGACTCCCATATGCAAAGGGGGCTGTGTGTCTGTATTCTTGCTTCGGATGTTGGTTCATTGGATTGGACTTAGACAAACATACAAAGAAATGTCCATACATCTCTGCAATGGAGGAGAGACAACAATTTTATGTCAAGATATGAAGGCGCTACTCTCTTGACAAAATCAACCTCCCTCCCACCAGACAATGTAGATAATTAACCAATACACATAAACTTTTTGAGGAATGGCTTCATAGCCATGATTCAGATGACATACAAAGATACAAGTCATTGATGATGCCTCCCAAAATAGGAATCAAATGATTCTTGATGCACACTTGAGACAACAGGGAGAAGAAAATGAGACAGTAGAAATTGGTTTCAATGCAGGGAAGTAGCAATGCACTTGTGCATTTTCACTTGAGCCAACTTTTTTCTAAACATACTGATAACAGCAGGTTGTTGGCAGTTGAGCATCAAAGTCATTGACTAGATCATACCGAGCATGAGTTTTTTGTGATATTGTGTAATCTTTCAAGGAGTCACAATTGAACACCGACTGAAGCTCTTGTAACACCAAAGCTTTGGAGCGAGACCTGTGATCACTACAATCAATGTGCAATTCATTGCAAAAGTTCACAGTAAATATGCCCAGTGGTGTGGGGACTTAGGAGTTCATCGGTGCAAAACAAGTGCTTATACATCATCTGTGTCCTCTGTGCAGTAAACTGGACTAGATCATGAAATGTTCTCAATGAATATGGAAGATAGCAAACGTCCATTCGTTTGCGATAGTAAGTCTTATACTGTTGAGTTGCTGGCCCTGCATTAGGAAAAGTACTTGCTCTTGTATTTGCATTTCTCAATGATGCAGGATAGCTGTTATGACCATCACGGCTCTTGTGGAGGGGAAAACTACCTCTCTCAACCTCTCTCACCTAGTGCTGTCTTGAACAGTTTTACATCAAAACTGCTTAACTGATGAGTTTGCAATTTGAAATGCCTTCTGTGAAATGCTGGAGGACACTGTTGGGTTTAAAGGAAACAATCCAGCCTCGCCTCAGCTATTGTCCAGCAAAGTCTGTAGCCCCCTCTCAGACTATGGTACATCCAGTTCAAATCATGTTCTCTGAAATCAGGAGCTGCCGATAATTGATGTAGGTTATTTAGGCACAATAATTTGAGTGAACATGTACTCATTCTCTCGACCTAATCATGATAAAGACACAGAAATGGAAAAAGTGAGGTATGACAAAAATATATAACATAGTAAGAGATTAGGATATAAATGTACTCACATTAGAATCAAATTATTCTACAAGGTCCTTCTTGCCAGTCTTTGTGCTGACCCCCACTTTATGCTCCTCCTTAAAGAAGAAGTATTGTCAGGGCCTGCACAAGATGAAATCATGTGTTAGATGGGATTTTGCAAGTAGCAAATATGAACAATTCCACTCTTATCAAAAGCTGAGTGCTGGACACAATTATCATCCTCATTAACTATGTCTTCTTTGTCACTCTTCAAGCGAAGACCCATGACTTTGTCGACAAAGTACATGGAGAAATGATGATCATCTTGACCCAAGATGAAGTCATGAGCAGTAGCTACGGTTTGTCCCCTGAATCTTGCACTAACATTCAAAAACAGATCATCATGGCATTCCTGAACTCGGAGAACACCATCAACAATACCACCAGATTGCCCAAGAATATTAGAATGAATGCCTTCTACAACACCGAGCTTGAAGGAAGTCATCTTGTGGGTGGTGAATCACACAAAACAATTTGTGCAGTTATCCTTGAATGAATGGCTTGGGAAAGTTGTACACTCAATGAACACCAGGTTTAAATGAGAGGTGTATTCAAGACAAATATTCATCTTGAAAGGAATAACTTTTGAGGAACCAAGAAGATACTCAAACAAGAGCCCTTGCATCTTGAGTTTACTTTCAAAAGAGATTTGAACTTTGGATGCTCGGAGATATTGCTCATCTCACGAATACAATAAGAATCAGGATGCAAAGGAATATCAAGGCCACTCCTGACTGCATCCCCATCTTCAAATCCTTCTTCATTAATGAATGTATCTTGAAGAGAATACAAATCTGAAGGCAAAGGAGTAGCACGGCCACTCTTGTGTGCTTCCCCATCTTTGAATTCATCATCATTAATGTTGTCATAGTTCAGACAAATTATGGTAAATGGTGGCAAGAGAGTAGCACTGCCACTCTCATCTGCATCATCATTCCCAATGGATGTTTCTGTTATTCTTCTCCTTTTTGTTGGAAGTACACTTCATTGGGAAGTACTGTGTCCTTTGATTGCATTAGGTTACTTGGAGGGTTCTTGACCGAAGAAACAGTATTCTCTAAAAAGGGCTGAGCAAAAGTACAGAATATACCTATTTCATAATATATGTGGCAACTGGAGCACGTTCCTAAAAATTGGAATATTGGGGGACATTTCTTTTTGTCTTTGTGGCATTTCATGCAAGATGTGCACGGTCTGCCAGCAGTCGCCATGGCGAATAGCAAATAGATGGTCGCACAAAACAATAGGCAATAGATCGATTGCAAATGAACCCTTGATTGTGATGGATCCATTGATTGAAATGGAGCGCACAATTGTGATGGATTGCTCAATTGCCATGGAATTGCTCAATTATTAAATGTTGCTTGATTGCAACCAAGGGATCGATTGAGATGTATCAATCAATTGTGATGATTGCTCGAATGCAACCAATCAAATGATTTGCTATGGATCAATTGATTGTGATGGATTTGTTAATTGTGATGGATTTGTTAATTGTGATGATTCAATTGCAATGGATCGATTGATTGCGATGGATCAATCAATTGTGATGGATCAGTTGATTGTGATGAATTGCTCAATTATGTTGGATCGATCAATTATGATGGATTGCTTGATGCAATGGATCGATTGTTCGATTGCAATGGATGACTTGATTGATTGCAACCGATTGGATCGCTCAATTGAGATTGTTTGATTGCAGCAGACCTCTCAATTTCAACCAATGGATTGATTGCGACAGTAAGATTGATTGAGACCGATCAAATGATTTGCAGTGGATTGATTGAATATGACGAATCAATCACAATAGATTGATTGATTACAATGGATCGATCAATTGCGATGGATCGTTGATTGTAATGGATCAATCAATTGCAATGGATCAGTTGATTGCAATAAATCAATGGAATTGCAATTGATTGGAACTGATATTATCATGTTTTGATCGGAGAATCAACTTGGCATTCTTAATCGGCAAAGTGTTCATACTTGAAGATCTATAGTGCAGCGAAAAGAGCAATTGACAAGATGAAAAATGATTGGACACAATTTACAATGATAGGAAAGTTACACATGTAATGTTTGCTGAAGTACAGACAGAAAAATATTGTAAAGTAGGGACAGACATAAGTATAATTGGTAATGTTCAGATATTATGGAAACAGATGTCTCGAAGACTAATAAATTTACAATGGTCAAAAAATGAGTACTTTAAATTCATGGGACTACTTACTTATACTCTTTTATCCAACATAAAACAAATGCGTATACTCACACTATCTATAACTTATATGGAATTGCAGAACCGTACACTTACGAGGATTGTCTGTATGACTAAATTTTATTATCTATGGAACTAACAACCTCTGACTAAGGGGCTCTCAATCAAACAGAGGGAAGTGGGGATGGTTTCTCACAATTTTGACGTGTTGTTGCTGTCATCTTTTCTGTTGTGTATTGTGCTTCTCAACCTCTTGGCACTACAATGATGGCCGCACCTGAGGGACATCCGGGAGACAATGTCGTGTCCAAGTGACAAGTCAACCCAAGTCCAAGAAATTGAATATATGTTACTCCTACTCATAGTTTTGCCAAAAAACTCCCTGGTGAATTCAAATACCACCTCTTCCATAAAATTGCAGGGAGCAGTGCATATAGGTGCATTGCTGGTGTGTTGCTATTGAGGAGGAAATCTAACAGTGCAGGGTTTAGGAGAGTTTCATACATCGGATGAAGTATGGTACCGTACCGGACTAGCTTAGTTGGTAGTTTACTTTTGGCCGCTTAATTTTGATGTGTTCGGGTTTGTAGTTATGTATTACAATATTGTACCGGTATTGTATGTAGTGTGTCGTCATCGAGCTGCCATCAACTCACAACCACACAACACTGATACAACATCGGCAAACATCAGGGCTGATATTTACAACAGGAACATAATGATCTCATGCTGATGTGTATACGGAGCCCGAATGGAGAACACAAACCAAACGCGATCTATCACTCCGTCAATCTTCTCCCACCGATCAAACTCATCTCAATCCACAGACGTCGATTTCAGCTTCTGTCGCAGGTCTATTCAGTCTAATCACCGCCGCACGTATCAGGTCTAATGTCAAACATCACAAACGGGCAATTCCATCGTCAACATCACCCAAGAATAAGAACACCCGCTGGCATACACTGCAATTCCAAACGAAATACTCGAATGATTCATCGCGTGGCCATTTTGATCATCATGTCGTTCTCGACGTTATTATCGCACGCTAGAATCATGGCATCCTCGACAATCGGCACCAGAACATTTCTACGAGCAGCGCCACAAATGTCATCGCGTGCATCGTCGTCACTATCATCATCCTTTCCATGCTGCTTCCAAATAACAAGACCAAACGATTTAAATTCACGCGTGTACTGTTCATCAACCAACCGCATGGGATTCAACAGCGAGAAACTAAGATCTCCCTCACACCATCGGCCCAACCACCATCCATCCCTACAAAGATCCATTCCCCACCACCTCTCCACCCAAATCCGACCAAGAACAACCACCACACTCCACTCCACCAACCCCGAAACATCCTCCGACCCACCCCTCTCCACCTACCAACGCCCCAAGGTAAACTGGTACCCCGGCCACATCGCCAAGGCCGAACGTCAACTCTCGGAAACCCTCAAATCCGTCGACGTCGTCATCGAAGTCCGAGATGCGCGTGCACCCAAGGCCACGTCGCATCCCAAGGTGGGGGAGTGGAGTGCGGGACGGCCGCGTGTGGTGGTGTTAACGAGGATGGATGCGGTGACGGGGAGGAGTCGGGAGGGGTGGATGGAGGCGTATCGGAGGTGGGGTGCCGATCGGGGGTGGGAGGAGTTGGGTGGGGTGGAGAGGAATAGGAATGAGCAGTTTTGGAGGGAGAGGAGGAAGTATGTTGTGGGGAAGGACGAAAGGGAGGAAGAGGAAGAGGAGGAGAATGTTTATGGTGGCGCCGTGGAAGAGGTTTTGTTTGTCGATGCCAAGAGGGGTCAGGGGACGCATGCTATTTCGAGAGCGGTGTATAGGGCCGGGAGGCATGTGAATGAGAGGAGGAGGAGGAGGGGGTTAAATGATAGACCGTTGAGGGTTGGGATTATTGGTTTTCCGAATGTTGGAAAGGTGAGTTTGCATTTCATGTCAAAGGACAGAAATTTGATGTCTATTTGGAAAGTTCCGCGTGAACGTTTTCTTCTCTTATATTATAACATTCTTTATTTGGAAACTAATACATTACATCAGTCGGCCCTAATCAATCGACTCTTCGGAAGAAGAAGAGCAAAGACAGCCAATACACCCGGTGTGACACGATCACTCCAATGGATACGTGTAGCGACAGATAAATATGCAACTTCGGCTTCGGGGTCGTCGGGTGTCAAAAGCAGCAAAAGTGGGTTTGAGTTGCTGGACAGTCCTGGAATTATTCCCTCGGATATGATTGATCAGAATGATGCACTTTTGTTGGCTGCTTGTAATAGTGTTGGAGTGGGAGCTTATGATAATCAGGTGCGTGATCGCTTGGATGTTTCGCATGGAAATGCGGCCATCTGTATTTTGTTTCACGCCACTGACATCGAATTCATTCTACGTCGAGACAGGCCGTTGCAGCTTACCTCTGCGACAGAATACAGGCTCTGGTCTTGGCAAAGAAAGACTCTATCGCTGCCCCCCAATGGAGATCGGAATGCATCTCAAGATATGGATTCGACCCCATTCTTCCTCTATCAAAACAAAACATTGCTGCTCGATGGGGATCTGAAAATACCGATGGATCCGCCTCTAATTGGATTGAATTTGCCGCAGCGAATCAAGACCGAATTCCAACCGGAGAGGATATGTTGTTCATCGTTGCAGACAATGCTTGCCAGGGAGACCCGGAGAATGCTGCGCGTAAGATTCTGCAGGACTTTCGAATGGGACGAATGGGTCCAATAAGCTTGCAATTAGCGCCGGAGACGGAAGCGGAGGATGGTCAGATGTATATTGAGAGTCTTCATCAGGATGGACTGCATTCTGTCAATCCAACGCATGCAAAAAATGATTTGCGAAGAGCCACGGAAGAGATGAAACAAAAGCAGCAAGAGGAAATCGTGGAGAGAGCTGCGGCTGCGAGAGATGCGGCGAAAATGAAAGGATTGGATTTACCACCAGTACTGGAAGATTCCATTAGGAATGATGGTGAAGAGCAACCAGTGAAACGAAATGATGACAGTACATCTAAACCGCCAGAGAGTGAAGTTGGAAAGGGATTGTTCGATGGATGGTGATGTAAGCTGTGCCGCTTTAATAATAGCAACGACTAGTGTAACGTCAAAATATTCACCGTTAACCTTTTAGCAACTGCATGCCCGACAATCTGGAGAATCTTGTGCACAAATGGGTAGGTGATATCTCCCTTTCGAAGGAGCGGCGATCCACCGTACGTTATCAATACCAATAGTTTCATACCAATTAGTAAAGTCCCCCAATATCTTGACGCTGGTAATTCCAGATAAGACTTCGATAAAACTGCATTTTGTGGGTGTCGTCCACTCGTAAAGAATATTTTGTGGGTCCTTCCTCCAGCCTGACGTCTCGTTCATGGATATCGTAAAATTTGTGAGTTGTCCGTCAAACCCGTCTGTAGCTGACAATGGAAACCCTATCGTTGCCCCCTTGAACAAATCACATGATTTACAATAGATTTCCACCAAATTTAACGGGCGAAAAGTCTCATCTACCCAATGATTGTTAGCACCAGAACAGTCACTACCGAATGAAGAAAGAGTGAATTCAAAAGTACCACCATACCACGAACCGAACCAACCAGTAAACTTTTCAGGCAACAAGAACTTCCACAACCTCCGATCATTCTTTTCGTTATCCACATCGATTAAATCATCCGCCGCGTAAATATATTTCTTCAATTCGCCACGTGACACTCCCTCGTATTGAACTTGCGATGCCTTGTTTCCAACTGTACTCCATCCTTCGTCCGAAAATCGAAAATCGGAAGAGACCAATTGCCGACTACTGTCCATAACTAGCGTCACTGTCCCCGCCAAACTTTCGTCACTTCCATCATTCACAGTGTATTCAAATTCATCCGCATCCCGTCTATTGACATTATCATTCCCGATAGAATGTCGAGATCGATGATCGGTCGTCGATACACCACACGTGACTTTTTCCCCGTGACTTTTGTTGGGGTGGTGTTGATGGGAGTTCCTGCTTTGGGATCGTATCCGTGAACGTTAAAAATCTGAGATAGTTGGTAGAGCGTGCCCATTGTTGGCAGGCGTGTTATCGTCGCAACTGTCTGTGATGTGTTATTTGATAAGCATGCATGACAATCGTCGACCGACGAAAACAATTGTAATGAACGTCAGAGAGAATCCGGACAGTAACAACTCATCGAAAAGAGCTAAGGAATTACAATAATTGTTCAAAAACAAACAAACAAACAATCGCACTTACCTCATCCCCATCCAAATCATGCCCTCTCAAAGAAATGACAATTTCATCTTCTTGCCCCACTTCGTACAAATGATGCAATGCCAACGGAGCATAAGCTCGCGCTCGATGATTGCGACTTCGAAGAGCAAGAATGAAAAGTAGATTCTTCCACATTTTACTCGTGCTTTGGAACGAAAAAGCAATTCGTTGTAGCAGTGGTCGTCTCATGAGCCCGTCATGTTGTTGGTGATGTTTGTTCAAGCGGGGAATTACTGCTTTGGGGGACGCTTCATATGTTGTGATGTTTGCTCAAGAACTCTTGTCGCGTCACATGTTTTTGGATGAAAAAGATTTCGAGCAAAAACGAACAAAAAAGAAGATCCAAAAATCCTAAGTTTTGGTCAAAAAGTTTTGTTTCGTACTTAGAGGTAATTACACAAGAAGTATAGAGTAGTACTTATGTTGCTTGTGTCATGGTAAATTTCTCTTTTTCACCGACGCTTTCACGCCAAACACAAGAGAGAAAAAATCTTTCGAACTCAGCAGAATTCCATCTGCGCCACGAGATCCGACTTCTTCCCGCAACACGCCTCACCAAGGACAAGACGAGATACAACATGAAGAAAGACACGACAGCACGCAGCAATGCCAGTGATGTGGACTTCGGATGGCATCAGAACAATAAAATAAATCTAGTCTCATTATTTTGTTATCGTACATTTGGTTAGCCGCATCCCAGTTCTGAAATCATACGGTCATTGCTCGCACACCGTAGCTGTAATCATCGACAACAAATACACGCACCGCACTAGTCATAACTCCGCAAAAACACAATGAAACTGTCCATCGCCCTCCTCCTCCCCGCCCTCTCGGGCATCTCCGCCTTCCTCCCTTCCCACCAACCACCCTCCCTCACCACCACCACCCAAATCCACCGTCACCCAACCTCCCCCACCCCCCTCTCCGCCCAACGCACCCTCGGCTTCGAAACCACCGGCCTCTACACCGAAGAAGAAGCCGAACAACGCAAAAAACAATCCAAAATCACACAATACATTCGCCAAATCCGCGAAAAAATCGCCATCCGTCCCACCCTCGGCAAAACGGTCCTTGTCTCGGGATTCGATCCCACCGATCCCTCCGCATCCATGGTACTCGACTTTTTAAATTCCGAAGAAGCCATCTATTTCCCCTTTACTACCATCGTGGCACACGTGCAAGATGTGGCGATGGCGAAGAAGCGTATGATTGGAAGGAATGCTCGATACACGGGACTGTTGGATAAGTTGGAATTCAGTGCGGCCGCCGATGAGCAGGGGGGAGAGAATGGAGTTCTTATTCCGAATGCCGAAAGGTTGGCTGATGTTTCGTCGTGGGTGGTTCATATTGGTGGGGGGGAATTGGAGAAGTTGAAGCTGGTAGTGGAGGCGGCCGAGGCGGCGGGGAGTGTGAAGAATGTGGCTGTTTTGGTGAGTGGGGCGGGTGCGGTGGGGAGTGAGGCGTTGAAGGAGGCGGAGGAGATGATGAAGCGTGAGGCCAAGTCGTTTGCGTATACGATGGTGGTGGTGCCGGAGTGGAATGATCAGCCGGAGGCTTTGTGTGCGTATGGGATTTTGAATGTGACGGATGTGGGGGAGAGTGGACCGTTTGTTGCTGGGGAGACGTTTTCGAGGGAGGAAAGTTTGCGAATTGTTACTGAGTGTTTGGCAATTGAAAAGGCTGAGGGTAGGTGTTTGGTTGCTAACGCCTTTCCGGACAAAAAGAGCGTTGAGAATATGTTGATTCAGGGTATGAGAGAGAGTGGCTTTTCGAGGATTGAGGAGATTGGTATGATGGTCATGAATGGATCCAAGGTGAGTGTAATTGGTTGTGTCATAGGTATAAATATCAACTATCCCTCGTTTACGGAAATCTTATCCCTCCTTTCCCCATGACATTTAGGGATGCATGGATCTCATCGAAGAGAAACAAAAACCTCCTGAGCCGCCTAAGGATCAGAGAACTCCCGAACAAATCAAAGCCGAAGAGGAAAACCGCGCGAAATTGGCTGCAGAGAATCAAAAGAGATTGAGAGAGGAGCGGCTGGCACGAGAGAGGCAAGCCAAGCTGGACGAAATGGCGAAGGAGTGGGCAGAGCGAGAGTACTTTCGCAAGAAGCTCCGATCCGAGCTTCTTGTGAATAAGGATCAGTTTGTGGAGCTGATTTGGGATAGGGCCATCTTCGAATCCAATTTGAGGTTGAGGACGATTGAGGGGTTTGCCGTTAATGAGGGTGAGGAGAGAAGGAAATGGAAGGAAGCGCAGAAGAAAAAAAAGGCTGCTGAGATGGCGGCTACTAGGAAGATGATTGAAGAGTTGGAATATTAAGTGCCATATATTTGTTGTCTGAACCCATTGACCCAACAAATGATGCATTTTGCATGCACATGAAATCTCGACGAATAACAGACTAGACATACATTTTTGTAGCTAATGCATCGTATTGGAATGATTATTCAGATCTTTAAAAAGAAAATGGATGTAGACCTCATGACAGCATTCAATTTACCAACTTGATTGTAGATTAGACTATCGCTGTGACTCCCAGTTCACAGCTCTCCACATTGAACAATCCTTATCGGAATCCTCGGCCGGTGATTAGACCCAGATCCAAGGGTAGGAACCGCCTCACACTTTCTCACAGTCAACATACTCTCCCCATCCTCCAAAACCCTCCCAAACACTACGTGCGCCTCATCCAACCACTCTGCCTTCTTACAAGTAATAAAAAACTGACAGCCATTGCTATTCGGCCCCGAATTCGCCATACTCAAAACCCCCGGTCGATCGTGCTTGTGCATACCCAAATTTTCATCGGCAAATGTCGACGTGCCATAAATGCACGTTTTACCGGTGCCGTCGTTGTTGATAAAGTCTCCGCCTTGAATCATGAATTCTTTCATCACCCGATGGAAGGTGGAGTTCTTGTAGCCGAGGGGAGCGCGGGTGACTGGATCGGTGTATTCTCCCGTGCAAAATTGTCGAAAGTTTTCGCAGGTTTTGGGACACTGACGGCACGGAGAAATTTCGTTAGAAAACAGCAAAATCAATAATCACGACTTGATTTAACCGCGTCAATGACGGGATTGACCCATTCCATAATCAGTGGAAGTAATTGCTCACAAACAAAGAAGAAGAAACGTACTCACATCTTTGGCAAATAATTCCAACTTTATCCTCCCCAAAGGTTTGCTCTTATCACCTTCCCCGTCGGCACTGCTTCCGCCATCGCTGCTTCCTCCCAGTGCTACATCGAAAAAGACGACCTTGTTCCCCCGTTCGATGGCTGCCATGACGGCTGGATCGGGACCGGTGCCTGGATTGTCCATGTTAACTGCTTGGATCGTTCCGAAAGTCTGTGGGACGGGCTGGAAGGGAGATGGTACGATGTGGGGTTGGCGGATGATAATTCTCTGATAATGCTGCCGATGCGGATTTTAAGGTTTTGAGTGTGTAAAGGACCCCCGGTGTGACCCTTTCCGGATCTGTTGCAGCTAATCCTGGGACAACCATGAGTCCCGGGACTCTGGAGATGCAAAAGCTATAGTCCCGGGACGCCTGGATACCATTTGTAATAACTTTTAGAAGAATATTTATTACTAACTTTTACACATGAAGGCAGAGAACAATCACCACTGGTAGTATAAACCATCAGATCCCATCTCAACAACACATCCATCAACATCACTAAAATATCCATATCTCAGTGAGTTTTCAACCTCTGGAGACCTGCCTGGTGCCAAACAAACATCTCATTGCGCTCTTTCATTTCTTTTATTATTCGAATCAATGCGACAGTGGGCGATCAGCTTCAATTTGCTGAAAGATTGCCGGAAAGCCATTAACAGTATACATATTTGATAATAGCAACATTACCAAATCTCAGTGAGTTTTCAACCTTTAGAGACCTGCCTGGTGCCAAAATAAACATCTCATTGAGCTCTATTCATTTCTTGTATTATTCGAATCAATGTGACAGTGGGCGATTCGCTTCAATTTGCCAAAAGATGGGAGAAAGCTATTATCAATATACATTTTTTATAGTAGGGAAATCAGCATATCTCAGTGAGTTTTCAACCTCTAGAGACCTGCCTGGTGTCAAAACAAAGATCTCATTGAGCTGTATTCATTTCTTGAATTATTCAAATCAATGTGGCAGTAGGAGATTCACTTCAATTTGCCAAAAGATTGTGGGAAAGCCATTAACAACATTCGCATTTGACAGCAGGTAAATTACCATATCTTAGTGTCTCTATCTAGAGACGTGCCTGGTGCCAAAAAGATCTTATTGAGCTCTATTGATATCTTTTATTACTTGAATCAATGCAGCAGTGGGCAATCCACTTCGATTTGCCAAAAGATTGCCGGAAAGCAAATACATAGTTGATAGTATGAAAGTTGCCATCACTTGGAGAGTTTTTTACCTCTAGAGATGTGTCTGGTACCAAAACAAAGATCTCATTGAGCTGTATTGACTTCTTTTGTTATTCAAAACAATGCAGCAAATGGAAATCTTCTACATGTTGTAGAGAGATGAATGAAAATCTATTAACTTTGTTATTCTGATGACACTTTTAGTGAGGGCTTGAAATTATTTGTCCTCTTGATTAATGATGAAACTATGTGTTTTTAATAGAATTTATGTCCCCTCTCGGCTTTAGAAATTCCCCTCTTCATTCATTGCAGTTGCCATTGCAAGAGCAACCAATCATGCATTTATGTTTAGAAACAACTTTGTCCCTGCACCAACATCTCTAGCAATCAAATAATTTGCAGGAAAGTGTGTCCCATCAATATTTTCTAAGCAGCTGGCCATAATTATACATGACTATATGAAATGCCTGTCTAAACAGACACAGTTTGAAACATATAAGTAGCATAAATCTCCCGCCAAAAATTGCTCATAATTTTTCTATCAAGTAGCCAAGATTGTTACTGACTGACTCATGACTTGTGGAGCCCATAGAAAGATAGAGATACATATCAATCATGCGAAGCATGACTCTTCACCAATTGATTGACAATCATTGTCGTCTTCATAATAAGCATTGTCATTCTGTTTCCTAATCTAGAACTTTTCTGTGTTGCGTGTCTTGTTTGGATGTTGACAGTATTTTTCTTTACTTGGAGTATTGTTAGGAGTTTGCTTGAGAACAAAAATTTAGTTGCAGTATCCTACAATCATGCAATGGGCTTGAAGTGAGTGAGGCACTAGCAAACAAAACTTAACAAAGCATAGGCAATGGATTCTATTGCTTTTGACCTTGTGGTCAGTTTTACTTTCTGATAATACCCCTGCTGCAAAAACTAATGGTGTAGTTTCACAAATTTGAATAAAATAGCCACATGATGGTGGGACTGCAAACAGCACCTGGCAAGTATAATTAATTGCAGGTGTGCTACCATACACCATTTCCTACTACACTCATTTGTTATGGGACAATTGTTGGACAAATGCTGTAGAGGCCAGCATTCATTCCACAAAGAATTCTGGGTGCAATCATTTCACACCTAGCTGGTTGATTCCTCTGTGTCTTCCAGAAGAGTATCAATGACATTTTGTCTCTAACTGGAAGATGATGTTGTGCACTGTGCCACTAGAATGAAAAAACAATAAGAAATGAAGATAAAAGTCATTCTCATTCTTAATCAAATTTCAGTGGATTTATTCAGTCTCAGTTTGAAATTCCTTTCAAAGAACATGACCATAACAAACTTATCAGACCATACTATCCTAGTATTTCTAACACTGTTGATCATGTTTTGATCATTCTCCTTGAAATACTGTTTATCATAATATTCTACAATTGTAGTAATAGGACAATATTATGGCAGCAATTAAACCCATGAAAAAAGGAGAGATCTGCCATGATGGTAACCCTGCTGTCATCTCCCCTCTCAAACATTTCTGGTAGGTTGATATAAGCCTAGGCCATATCTAGGGCACTGCTGTGTGATAGGAGATAGACTTTCAGTTTTTATTCAAGAGAACATCACATGAATGCTGCATCCATGACCATTTCATGATGAAGCTCCTGAGTATGGTAATGCATCCTATGAGTGAAGTGGATGGATTTGTATGTACATCCTAGGGAAAGAACATTCTTGTCATCCCAATGAAGTGGTAATTGTTAGTTCCATTGAAGGCTGAGTTTGTCAACTGAGCTCAACTGAGCTCAACTGAGCTCAACTGAACTGAACTGAACTCAGTTGAACTGAACTGAGCTCAACTGAACTCACTCCTTTTCTCTATTGCTTGTGTTTGTGTGTTCACCTCTTCATTGCTCCCATGACTCACCTCTTTCACATGCTTTTCATGATCTTGGTTTCTTTGTCATCTTCTACATTGCCCCAATCACCTGCCTCTTTCTCATCCTTTGTTGAGTCACCATTGTTTTTGTAGTATGGGCATCAGCCGTAATTTTCATGATGCTGAATCATGCACACAACATGCAACTTCTTCTTGCCATCTTATCATTTGTATCACTTCCATCCCATTTGAATGGGCAAAACAGAAACAATCAAGGTCTGGTGCTTTTTATTTGATTGTGGAGGAGTTGTCAACTCATACCGTGTTGTCTCACTGTCACCTTCAAAGCACTTGAAAATTTTGCAACAAGATGCTTGAATGCATCCAAGACAATATGTTGGTAAGTGTCAATGTCATGCATGGTTGAATCAAACAACTTGAACTAGATACTTCTGAATAGTTCCACAACCTTCACACATACAATCAGTCCACAGTTGTAAGTGTCATTCTGCTGTATTGTTATGCCACTTTCAACAGTTCGAAAGTTATCACAGTCCCGACTGACTGCTAGCATCCTAACTTTCATCCCTCCAATCACTTTTGGAAATGCGTGTGGACAAACAGTCATGAGTCACCAGTTTACACCTACAAAGAATGTTGATGATGTGATTGTCTCATCTTTTGGTCGTGTTTGAGCCCATCATAGATTGTCATGGATTGCCTGTGTATATTGATTTCAAGTATTGAGAAATGATCCACATCATGCAGCACTAAAACCAATCTCTCCACATTGGAATGCAATGATTTACACTGTTACTCTGCTGGATGGATGTTTGGATGAGGACAATGAATCAATAGTGTGTTCTTTAGAGGCCACATATGGCAATCAAGATGTGACTCATGTGCTACAAGTGTAGTGATCCAGCAATGAAGTCTTAGTCCCACCAACAATTTAAATTCTCACAATCTGATTGATAAGTACTGTCCCCAATGGGCACAATCTGGAAACCTATCCAACAACAGCATTTACAGAGTAGCATTGGAAACAAAGCAATGTATGCTTCTTTATGCCTCTTGTTGTGTCCTCCTCTTTTTATTGATTGAATTTTCTTGCTAGATGCCCAATCTACTGAGTATAACTGCCAAAACTAATCCGTTGGAAATTTGCGAGTTTCTGATGTACTCTTACTCACTGGTGTAACAGCACCTTCTTTTAATCAGTAACTCCCAGTTCATGAACCATGTCTTTTCATTCAATGGTAGGTTTTATGTTTGTCTCTGCTAATTTTGTTGTTGTGGCTTTAACTGGTGTCATCCAACCAGTTTGCTGCATGAGCTCTTCCCATTCTTGAACTTCCTTGCTATGCATGCAAGATTCACCCGGACACCAAGACTGCCACTATCTATGACTCTATCTTGATAACAATCATCTGTGTCCATACAAGATACTTTTGTTGGTACGGCTGTTTTTATCACCAGAATATGACCTTACAGTATGGCTCTTCTTTGCACCATGTTGGGGTATGAGTATAAATTGGGATCATCAGGTGGATCACCTTTCATTTCTTCATCACCAGGACATCCTCTCCGGAGTCAACTGATTGTTCCAATGAATTGACAAAGTCATCCTCATCATCCATTGCAATAGTTTTGATTTCGTTGACTTCTTTGCTGTCTGTATCTGTATCCTTCTTCAAAGAAAAGTTCTTTGAAGGTGACTACTTGACATTCAGAGCCCCATTTCCCTCAAGAGAGGTGAGCTGTTGGCACTGGATGATCTGGGCTCTGGTACTTCTTCCTCCTGACTCAATGAAACATGCTACTTGGACTGCTCACGCCTTTGAAGGCAACTTGTTGAACGCAGTGAGGATGACTGCATCTATCGACTTTTCTTTGTCTCAATTATTTTATCTGACTTAGACTTGGCAGGTTTTCAGCTTTATTTGCCTGTCATTTGTATGACTTGTGTGGGGCATCATGGAGAGTATCTCCTTTTTCATTGTTAGATAATGCCTTGAAAGAATTTACCTGAACTTTGGAGGCAGCGGCTTTTTATAAAGCTTGTGTGCACCTGACCCATGCTATCTGACTGGGATTCAGTGTTCATATCCTTTGAGTGACACCTGGGGCCACTTGTTTTTGCTTGAGTTCATCTCTAAAGAGAACGGTGAAAATTCAAAATGGGAGCATCCAGTCCAAAGTCATGATAGGAGAGAGCAGCCAGAGAGCTATGGTACACTACAGTACAATACCAATCCTATACAACTCGGTGCGACAGCCTACTAAGTACTACAGTAGACTACCGCGCATAGTCATCAACCGTGCGGGAAGCGGGATCCCCCTCCTCATTCCGGAGACGTCGACCTTTCACCCATCTACGCACGGTCCTGTCACGGTCGATGGAGGCGATAGTCCATGATCCGACCAGTGTGGCTCAATGATCATCTCACTCTAGAAAACGTAGGTGCGTTGCAGTGATGACACGACCATCGTCATAGTTCCCTCCGGGTTATAAGGGTATCGTATCATCGTGCATTTGTTCGCGTCTACTCTCCGCGCCGAGTCATTGCGCCACGGACAGCGAAATGGTCAAGGTATTTCATTCGTCCGTCATCCGTCGACCATCCTTGCACTCCGACAATCCCACTTTGGAAAGCAATCGGACAAATGGCGTAGTTTCCCAAGAAATGTCGCTGGATGACTTTATCAACAATGTGAGCAACAATAATACTAATAATAGTCGTCATGCCATGCATTCGACGACAAAGTCATCCAGAATCGAAGAAATGCAGGATTTAGACGCCAATTTCGACAGAAATGCAACTTCGGATAACACAGCGACGAATCCTGATTGGATATCGAGGAATAATGCCACCGCCTTTCGACGACGCAATCCTACCGACGACACAAACAATCACGAGGTATCCTCCTAAAATACAAAGCCATTACAACAGCTTTGGACACGTCGACAAACCAAACCAAAACCTTCCTCCATCCACACACATCCCCCACCCAAATAATGATATCCACAAACAACCTCCCACCGCCTCCTCGAACAAATCCAAACACAATTCCACATGGAACAAACTCAACACCACCCTCTTCGTAGGCCACGCCCTCCTCAGCGCCGCCACCTCTGTACCCGTCACACTCGTCCCAACCATGGCGCGTTCTCTCGCGGGGACGACCGATGAAGAATGGACCTATTACACCTTTGATGGGGATCACGTCGTTGGAGGTGTATGATGAATACGGTGTGGAGGCGATGGATCCCGTTTCGGATTCGGGGAGTAGAACGTCTTCACCGTCGTCGGGAGGAGGAGGAGGAGGAGTCATGACTACGGCATCGTCGTTTGCATCCCGTCTTGCCGTGATTGTCACGTTTGCCACGGCGTTGGGCAAGTTTGTCAATGGGCTGTTGGTCGATATCAGCGGGCACGGAGATTGGTCGTCGTGTACGGGTTGTGTACGTTTCTTGCGTTGTTGGGACTGCGGTCGAGTCGTACATCGAACGGTGCCATTGCTTGTTGTGCGGCCATTGAATTTTCAG
The DNA here is from genome assembly GCA_013187285.1 of Cyclotella cryptica. Lineage (NCBI taxonomy): Eukaryota > Bacillariophyta > Thalassiosirophyceae > Thalassiosirales > Thalassiosiraceae > Cyclotella > Cyclotella cryptica. The sequence continues at coordinate 8,583 of JABMIG010000283.1, read as the reverse complement.
TTCGGTCTTTTGGCCTTGTGCCATTGTCGTTTTGGGGCGCATTATGGGATTAGTGATGTGTCGCGGGGAATGGAGCAGGGCCGTCCGATGGACGATTTGAACGGGGATTAATATCACTTCGATTGCGTCGAGATGTGGGTCGCTTCTTGCCATGCCGGTTTCGTCCTTGCTGCTCAAGTGGACTAGTTATGATTGGAGAGATATTGCCGGTTTTGCGGCGGTGTCGGCTTTGATGGGGGTTTTTGTCTTTTATTTGTTCTTGACGGACTCTCCTGGAAAACTTCATGATCCACAAAATCCAATACGAACAATTCCGCATGCTTATCCGCCATGGTCTACGAATTCGACAATGTCCCACCGCGCCGTTACGTTTTGACCTCTGCAATACACACGGTGCTGCCATCTCTGCGAATTGTTCTCATGTCACGGGTCTTTGGGTAATGTCCGCTGCTCATGCCGCTGCTACCATGGTGAAGTCTAGCGAACGGGTTCTCGGCACGTATTATTGCGACACATCCTACGGAATGGCCACGGAAGGCAAGGCCGGGGCAATGACTGTATTTTGCCCGCGGGTATGTTGGGCGGTCTCATCTTTGGAGGAAGAGCATTTGCCCGAGCCGCAGACGAGGAGCGCGCGTTGGACAATGCAAGGAACTATGCCGTTGCATCTCCTCAATCCGCAGGAAATCTGGCGGAGATTTCATTGATTGACGCAACACAACTTCGACCTAAAAACATGATTGCATTCTTATATTGCCTGGCTATTTGCATGTGTTATATGCTATCGTTCTTGGCAATGCCATTCATCCGCCGAGCATTAGGTCTGCCGGAGATTGTTTTGATACTGCAAGTGCTTGTGACTGCGGGCCTTGGAGCTGGAGTTGCAGTGCAATATTACCACATTCCAGCTGTGGTTGCCACGTATGGCAACAATCGAGGTTTATATCAAGCATACACTGACGGTGTAGCAGCCCTTGTCTCTTCTGCTGTGTGGCGTATTGTAGGTCGTGCTGTTGAAGAGGGAATCCAGAAGCCTTTGGATGGGCCTATGGATGGGCGGCAGTGGCTTTGCTACTCATATTGTGTGGCACACTCATGGTGGGTATCATGGAAGTTTATTTTGTTGGTGGGGATGGAGACATCATCTCACGCAACATGATCGAAGACACGACAATATCTTCCCGAGCGAGCTCCCAAAAGATTTGAACGGAAGCTGGATGGAAGATGAACTCGTTTCGACTGGACTGAGTCTGGAAGATTCTTCCGTTGGGCGGCGCCGAAGAGGCATTCATATTCTTTCCACCTCGGCAATTGAGTTCTTGAGTCCGGCGAGACCTCATCGTGCTGGACGGTCGTTGCTTGTAGTCGATTCTCCTGATGAGGGTTCCGCAAGACATGGACGAGAGGCAGATTTGCTGGGAATTGATGATGATGGATCTCTTCTGTACCCGATAAATACCTCAGTGAGACAAAGCCAAAGAAATGCACACAATGAACTGCTAGGTTTTCAAGATGAGGCAACCCTAATCTCAACCATGTGTCAAGAAATCATATTCGGGATACAGCTCCGTTAGATGAAGACACCAGCACTGAGCTCTTTGCAGACTACGTTTCATTCATCAACAGTGGTATGTTGGAACCGAGGAAATGCCACATCACTTTTACAAACTCTGAAGACGCAGGGTCTTCCATCAGAGAAACGTCCTGCTTCGAATATCCAGAGAGCATCATAGAAGATGAGGTACCAAACAATACAACAAATGTTTTGCACGGTTCTCGTGATAACAGAGACGCCAAAACTCCACCCCCAATAGATTCATTTTCATTGTGATTAGAGCACCATCCTGTAGATAACCTGTATTAAATAATGATTGGAACAACATTCGTCAGAATCCAGAGGAGTCTTACTTTTAAGCTTGCATGAAATGCTATAGTGAGCAATCATCGTTTACGTTCGCCCTTGACAGCTCTCTTTCGCCTCTCCTCCTTTTGGCATTCTGAGCTTCCTTAGCCTTTTGTCTCCATTTGCGCTTCTTTCTTAGTTTGTTTGTATACTGTTCTTTGCTCTCTCGCAGATTTGAGAGCCTGTTGAGCAGCGTGTTCACGGTTCGATATCGGTTTGTCAGATTCCTCCTTCTCGTCCTCTTCATCATCGCTGTCGTGTTCTACTTCGTATCCAAACTTCGCCATTAATGCGATTCGATCTGCACTCATATTTTCAAGTTTCTTCCTTTCAAGCTCCATTTGTTTTCGTGCCTCTAGCTCCAATTGATTTTTCTGGGCAAGCTCGATTTCCTTTGTAGAGAAGAACTTTGCTCTTTCTGTAGTTCAATGATTCGTTGTTCCTGTTATTGTCATATGTTACCAACACATCAGATGCAATGGAAATAATGCATGTAAATTGAAAAGACGCAATAACCAAAATCCCTCACCCTACGACTATCTTCTCCATTCAAAAGTCATCTCTCCTTCGCAATATCTCCTTCCTGAATTCTTGCCAAGAGTCTTCCATCCCGTGGCTTTCGGAGGACGCTCGTAAGAGCTCAATCAAGTCGTCTAGGCCGTCGACACCGTCGTCGTCGTTCGCATAGCCAGTCACGTACGGTCCGTGCGTTTCGACGTCTAGGCCTAGTTTAGGGAGGATTCCGATAGGTAGCTGTCTAAGTAGTGTGCCTCGTCAGTCATTGTTTCGTAGAACGTGGAGTTGCAGATTTGATTGTGAGGGGTAGGTGAGGGGTGACCAGGGGTGACCGGAGGAGCGCTATCTATTATGCTACAGCGTGGAGATGGCTGGTCCTGCACAGCGTAGAAATCACAACTGAATCTACGTCACACAATTATTCGCATAATTTGGCTTATGTAAAACAGCTTATTTATTTTATGTCGCATGAAAAAAAACTCAAAACCGCCTCTGCCCCGCTCGTCGCGATCGCTCCCCACACCGTATGGTACCCCCCTCCCTCCAATGGGACAGTTCCGTTCTCCATTTTTGAGTGCAGGAGCGTGACCTAAAGTTGTATCGCATCTACAGGTGTTGTAGATGCGATGAAGTCTTTTAGGTCACACTCCTGCACTCTATAATTGGAGTCCACCGTAATTACATTTTTATTTCAAACCCAACTTTTTTAAAAAATAAAGGTATTCACTAAGTATCATAGGAGGCAGGAAAAAGCATCTCCAAGCTGTAGATATTAGGGACAACGACAAGCAAGAGTCCCCAATAGTATGGTACTTACCATATCTAGGAGGGTTTTTCTGTCCTCTCGTGGACTTTCCTACCATTTATCATTGTAATCAACCACAATTTCGACCGTCACAAGATGACATTTATCAATCTTGTTTTTGCCTCATTTTTTCATTTCCAATACGCCATTCTCGATCGTCAAGCCATGACAATCAAGAATCCTACTATTTGATTGTTGCATGAATTTGAGTAGTTTAAATGCTCATAAAATTACTTTTTATCCGACGCTAACATCGAAACTACATGTATCATACGAGCCGCTTCGAAAGCACGGGGACGCCCTAACTAGAAGCTAACTCCACATTTCAAATTCAAATTGCACAAGTAAATAACACGCTTCCTCTGCGCAAAACAAGCAATATCTTTGCATTGCACGAACGACGAGCAATCAACATATTCTGCCTTGATCACCCAGAAGTATCACGAACAAGTGAATTGTTGAGAGAAGACATCATAGTTGAGCAAGAGTAATCAAATTCGTTGAGCTTACCATTTCCACTTTTCAACCATTATGTCCACAAGAAGCCAAGCATGTGCCGACATGGACGATCTCCGAGAAAGTATCACCAATCTCAACGAGCAAATGACGGCACTCCTCGCCGCTATTCAACCACTCCTAGCAGGTGCTGCTGCTCCTCCCGGTGCTGCTCCAGTGCCCGCTGCTGCTGCCGCCCCACCGGCTGTCACTTTTGCCCTTTCTCCGGGCACCACCAACCCAGATCAGTTGATTGATTACTCCACTCGTACCGGCCAGAGCCTGTACGATACCGGGAAATCCAAGCTGATGGATGACGAAGAAAATAAATTTGACCTCAAGGTCACACAAGTCGTTAGATTTCAAGAGATGCTGCAAGCAAGAAGTGAAATCTTGGGATGGACGAACCCAGCACAAGGGCTTGTGACTTACCAAGTTGCAGGACGAGACATGAACATAACTTCGGACTATGGACAGATTCCATACGACGAACTCAAGCTCCAGTCGGAAACCTACTGGAAACACAATTGAGCAAAGAAGCGTCAGAGAGCTGCACAAAACAACAATATGATGACAAAATGTATCTTGTCGTCACTTACCGAAGCTGCTCAAGACCAGCTACTTGTTGCCAAGCACAGCTGGATTCTCAACAATGAAGACCTCGTCAACCCAACCAATGTTGCGGTTGCAGCACTCCTGTACAAGGAAATAATGCGGTTGACTACGTTAGATACACGTGCGACAAACAAAGCACTAAGGGACAACCTCAAGGCCTCACTGGATTATTGTATCCAAGTCAAAGGTGACGTGGACATTAACTCCTACTTCATGCAAAACCTTAATCAATTGTTAGCAAGAGGTGAAGGAGCAGATGACAAGGAGGACATTTTGTTTGCAACTTACCAACATGTTCCTGACGCCAAATTCAGGAAGTACATGAGTCAGAAAAAGGACGATTATTACGACAACATCAATGATATGGTCCATGCCAACTACAGGACCATCATGATGAAGGCCAAGACAAAATACGACATGCTCCTGGCAAGCAAAGACAGGCCCTTTGGCACACCATCTGACAAGGAACAATGAGTTATTGCACTCAAGGCAGAGCTTGAACAATTCAAAGACACTAATTTCAAGCTGTCTAAACAATTAAAATCCAAACTCAAGGCAAGTTTGCAAGCTAATACTCCACAAGCAAACGCGTCGTCCAGCACACCCAAGACCTCAAATCAGACCACAAGGAATCCTAAGAATACCGTCAATAGGAGGAGACAAAAGCAGGACGAATCATGGAAGAAGACAGCGCCCAAGCCAGGAGAGCCAAAAACCATTAAAAGAGACAACAAGACATGGAATTGGTGCATTCACCATTTGGCATGGTGTTTGCACTCCTCAGAGGAATGCCGCAAGGGAAAGAGCCAAGCTAATCCATCCGTGATAAGGCATTCATCAAGCAATGACAACGAACAAGTGGACAGCAGAACAGGCCTTAACAGGCAGCTCCTTGTACATCTGGCCGAACTATCTATTCAAAACGAATGAATGTTCAGACCAGCATGGCTCATAGCCATGGCCGAGGCACCAAACATTCTCCTTCTTTTGTCACTTACCTCCGTCCTCGACTCCGTGACCTCCTACCTGATTCTCTGTGAAGCATGGGCAACGATAACATTTTTATGTTGGGTTAGAAACAAGTGGCATGCTATTGCACAACAAGAGTCAAAACAGACAAGAGCAGTCGCAAGATCAGATGACAAAGAACATCCATAGCCAACCACCTACGATATCACTGCTTCAAACAACGAATGAAGCAAAAACACATACACAAAGGACACTACATCAAACCAAAACCCTTATTCCATGTGACATGGAAGTTCAAGGCAATAAAAGTTACCATTCGTGTTGCCGCTTCCATCTATCAGGCTGGTTGTCACGTGGAGCACCTCGTCGGCCACTCTTTCCAACTATTGTTGTGTTTTTGTCAGCTCTGGCACCGCCTCAGACTGAGTTGTCGAATAAGGACACATACTATCCGCCAAGCTTTCAAGTCAACCACCAGCTCACCTAAGTCTCAGCCATTCCAGCCTTGATTCGACACTGACTCTTCCAGGATTGGGATCGACACACTATGCTCCATTACCATGTCTGGAAAGAAAGAATGTTTCAAAGACCTCGAGCCTTCTGAGGGAGCTACCGTTGTTGGAATCGCTGGCGGGCTGGTTTCCCAAGGTACGGGCACTTTCTGTTTCAACATCGAGGATGACTCCGGGTTCAGACACCATATCGAGCTTCCCAACAGTTTGTACATCCCTGGCCTACCTCAGACACTCTTGTGTCCCCAACACTGGGCTCAGGTCGATGCCGATAACGGGACCTACATCACAAATACGGCAAAAGGATGTTGGTTAGTATGGAACAAGGGAAGAAGCAAGAAATTTGTCCCATTGGACCCACGAACAAACACTCCTACCTTTTTCACATCCTCTGGTACCTTCAATTACCGAGCTTTCGAAGCCACCTACCTTGCTTGTCATGCATCGGCACCTCACCTTCGCCAACATGTTCAGTATGATGCTTTGCTCAGGGGGGATCATCGCCAGCACCATCAAGAATCTTTCATTGCTGATGAAGATATTAACCTGAAAGATAAAGAATCATGGGAGGAAGACGACGTAAGTGCGGACAACAACACAGTCCAAATCAGCAATATCAGCCATTTGGACGTAGACCCTGGCGACAACTGCCCAATTCATCCAACAGGCAATCACACATGGGGGGAGTGCACACACATACCCTTACCTTTTTGCCTCTCTCTCACCAAACTGAGGCTGACCAACAAAATGATTCCATGGCTGCATCGGATGACCAAGCAGAGTTACTAAGATGGCACCACAGATTGGGCCATCTCCCTTTTTCGATGCTAAAAGCTTTAGCCAAGAATGGCGAGATACCCAAGAAATTCGAAAAAGTCAAGGAGCCAAGATGTGCTGGCTGTTTATTTGGCAAGATGACCAAGGTTCCATGGCAAACCAGGTCAAAAGCAAACAGCAAGGTTCACAAGGCTACTTACCCTGGCGAATGTGTTTCTGTGGACCAGATGAAATCTACCCAAGCCGGGTTCGTTGCTCAGCTCAAGGGACGCCTCACCACCAAGCGATACAAGGCCGCCGCCGTCTTCGTCGACCATTATTCAAGACTTCATTACGTGCACGTCATGTCATCTCTGACCTCCAAGGAAACTATTGAAGCAAAGCAGGTATTCGAGCGATTTGCCACAGATCATGGTGTTCGCATCAAGCAATACCATGCAGACAATGGGCGTTTTGCAGACAATGCGTTCAAGCAACACTGCAGCCAACAAAGACAAGCAATCACTTACTGCAGTGTCAATGCCCATTTCCAGAATGGCATAGCTGAGAAGCAATCAGGAACATCACCGAGGCAGCAAGAACAATGTTGTTACATGCAAAAGCTAGGTGGCCAAGTGCGGCGCACCTCTCTTTATGGCCATATGCGGTCAGGATGGCTGTGCACATCCACAACACTGTACCAGTGCTGTTAGATGGAAGATCACGTTAGAACTATTTTCTGGCACCAACGTGGGATTCAGAATGAAAGATAATCATGCTTTTGCCTGTCCGGTATTCGCCCTACAAAATGGCCTGGCAGCAGGCAATACAATACCCAAGCGGTCACCAAGATCTCGTCTAGGTCTTAATCTAGGCCCAAGTCGAAATCACACACGGAACATGAATCTGGTACTCAACTTGAACACCGGACTCATTTCTCCACAGTTCCATTGCAGGTACGATGATTTCTTTGAAACCACCAAGCACTCTGAAAGGGACATCGTGACATCAGCTAACTGGAAACAGCTGGCCGGTTTCACCAAGTACGACGGTACTCCTACTGTGCAAGACCGGTTGTCTAGTGCAGATCAACATGTGATGCCTATTGGGACCAATATTCCTTCTTAGGACAACGAGCCCATTGAGTTCACACAAGATTACCTACCTGATGATGACGTCAGTCTGTCAGGTGACTCAATAACTACCGTGCAGGTTCCTGAGGGAGATATTGCCCCTCCTCTTCAAGAAACACAGACTACTCCTGCAGCTAGTGTCAGCAGCAGAGGTCGTGTCAGAAAGATGAGTCGAGCCATGCAGGATTCAGTGTCACAGCGATCATTTTATGGAGATCGTGGCATGCATTACATGGGCAATAGGGCAGTATTGTCTGAACTTGAAGAAGCCGAGATTCTGTACATTCGAGAAGACGAGAATCACTTAAGCCTTCAATAACGAATGCGCCACCCTATAGCATTTCATGCAGAGATGATGGGGAACATTATGTACTTCCACCAAGCCATGCAACAGCATGATGCAGGAGAGTTCATGAAGGCCATCATCAAGGAGATAAACGGACATATCGAGCACAAAAGGTGGAAGCTAATAAAGCGTTTAGAGGTACCTGAAGACGTGGACAAAATCCCATCAGTATGGGCTATGAGGCGCAAAAGAGACCTCACGACCAACGAGATTCTGAAGTGCAAATCAAGACTCAATCTACATGGTGGCAAACAAGTTTATGGCATGAATTACTTCGAAACCTATGCCCCTGTTGTGACATGTTCGCAATTAGGCTCATAATCATTATGGCCATTCTCTTCACGTTATCACTTCGCCAAATTGATTTCTTCCAGGCTTCCCAAGCACCAATCGAAACTGACATGTACATGAAATTGCCCAAAGGAATTGAAACACGGCACGGCTCATCTAAGGACCATGTTCTGATGCTCCCATCAACTTTGTATGGTCAAAAGCAAGCTGGTTGCATTTGGAACTCCTATCTAGTTGAGAAG
>JABMIG010000117.1:394581-474788 GCA_013187285.1 Cyclotella cryptica | reverse complement strand
GAAAATCTCGCAAGGTTCAGCCCCGCGGAATCAGACCATCTGGATCATAGTTCCCTTTACCATGATGACAATGGGATCTACCCTGCTTAACTTTATGTGTTGTGGAATTGAAGAATACAGATGCAGCTACGGACCTAGGATTCATGATGTATGAGTAATGTGGAATCATTCATGCATAGGGAGTTGCCCCTGGCTAAGCCCAGTGTATTCATGATGTCTTGAGGAGAGTGTGAAATACACATCACATGTGGTTTCTTTCAGCTGTTACAACAAAATATCCTGTATTATGTTTACGAACCATCTTAGCTATATAGAGCCAATCAATTCATGGGGGGTCAGACTTTCTTCTGCAACCAAGGTTGACATAGGTAAACATCTACCCCACACTGGAGAACGCTGAATACATATCCAGGATACACAAAACTTCCAGCACTTGAGAAATTTCCATTGCATCATCAGCAAGGGTCTGATGCACTTCTCCAACCGGATAAAGTGGATCAGATCTTATTGAAGGTAGCGCTGACAAGTCCTGACAGAGCAACTAAGCACCACATGATGTACCAAGACCATGTAGGACCCCTGTAGACAACACACCAGAGCAAGGAAATTATTATGTAAATACATGATACATTCATGAGGAATGATTATAATCAATCCTTCAAGCTTGTTGCAAACATTAAACTATTGTTACTTCATTGCCTACCCAATTCTCTTAATCCATTTCTATGAGGATCAGCTTAGGTCACTATAACCCAATAGCAGTACAACACAAGATATCCTGCACTAATAGTCAATCTTTAAGTCAATACCCGTCATAATGTATCTGGAATTGAATGAGCAAGCCTTTTGCTCACAGTATCTTACCAATTGAGTTTCGTCCTGCAAGCCATCATTGAATAAGGCAGTGTAATCATACACCCTACCAAAAATGACCAACAGGAATTATGTCACTCCTTTAGGAGCTCCAAAAAGTTTGAGGTCCTATTCATTTGGATCCCACTTGGAACAGCTTTAAAGAAATGACTCTTAGCAAGGCAGTCCAGGATGGATGTAAGCACCAAGAGTGCAAGCAAGGAAGCGATGTAACAAGACATCAATCTGTTAAATTCAGTAAAACAATGAACTCCAATAGACAATGGATTCCACTTCAAACATGATCAAGCTCACTCTTCAGAGGTTTAAGAAAAACCCTGCGCAGTGTAAGTGCAAGCATGGCAGTACAAAGTGGATTATGTATTTTGATGCATGACCTTGTATAACCCTTTTAAAGAAATATTTAAAATACCCATGCACCAAAATTCATCATTTGATCAGGACTTCATAAAGTAGAAAAATCTATGATCAGCAAATTATTTTATCATTGCATATGTCCATCATAACATTGAGAATTAATGCCACGCATCAAAATATATCATTTCATTTGGAGAAAATGTTTATTATATTATAGGCTCAACCTAATGACAAAAATGCCCGCTCTCATTGATTCTCACAAAATTTTCTCAAATTTGATTCGAATACACATCAATACTGAATGGTATGGGTGGACCTTATAATATGCTGACAAAAACATAAACTTGTTCATCAACCATGACATGAAGATTCACTTTGATTCACTTTGTTGGGGTTCATTACAAGCCTTCAAGATGGGGAATATAATAGCATCAATCATCATTCTGGTAAGATATGGATGTTGGACAAGGTGGGGATAATATGGATACAGGCAATATAGGAATAGAATAGACTTCAAGTGAATTTTGTCCTGCCCATGCCTATTGACCCCTTTTTGTGTAAAGGAGGAAGTATCATTGAAGACACCAATAAGGGGCCTGAACAGAGTGCATGTGGGTATGTACCTACAGTAGCCTCGAAGAAGGCTACTTACTTTTGAGTTGCATGGACTGTTCCAGATACCTTTTTGGAATTGGAGTACGTCAGTGACACTTCGTGTAGATTATGGTCTAATCCTACTTTCTTGTCCCTCTCCAAGAGGCTGTAAACCACCAACTCTGAGAGAGTTGTGGTGTGGACATGCTGCTGCTGAGGAAATGTCTCCTTAGCCATCACAACATCTAGAAGTTAGTCAATTAAAATAATGCTCACATTTTCATTCCACTTCAGTTTTCCACTTTTTTATCACTTTGACCGTTAGTTCACTGTAATTGAAGTCTTTACAACGGTTAACACCATGTCAGACCTCCTCAAGGCCCTCTCAACACCACAGTTCACTTAGTACAAGAAGTGGACCTCTCTGGGCCCAGATGGGCTTCCAGATTGAGCGATCGTGGTCGGCTTGTAGCAGCCCAATCGAATCAAGATCTCTTTCATATGAACAGGAAAGAGTTGACCAGACGCGTCACGCCCGACCAGGCATGCTTCCGCCCCGAGTTCTTCCTCACACAAACTCTTCCCGACTTCAAGTCAGAGATTTTTTTGCAATTGTCCTCGAACAAGCAGCCTGATGGGCCTACGTTGTTCCCACTCTTGGAGCAATGCTTCCAAGAGGTCAGTTTGACCAAATGGTCTAATGTCATATCTGCACTATGCCTGGACAACAAGAGCAAGACCTACAAGAACTTTGTTGACTGCCAACAAGACTATCTCGAGGCAATCGCAGGGTTCCCGAACATTGTCGACCAGTTGATCCGCTGGTTCCGTATAGCTCGAAAGCCGGTGCTCATGCCCATGCATGTACTAATAAGATACATCAAAAAAGGGCTCGGTCATTAGAAGATGGAGTTGCTCACCAAGACAGAGAAGATCAAACAAATCCTCTTCTCAATGCTGAGGAAGTACCAGCAGAAGTATGCAGAAACACATAAAATGCTGCCCAATGACCACATTGCACTCATCTGCTTCTTCCAGCAGTGCCAAAATGCTGCATCAGCTCCAGAAGGTGAAAACCCAGAAGGCTGCCAGGCAAACGAGCCTCAAGAAACCACACAAACACAGCTCCAGGACAATTTGTTGTGACTGATGTTGCACCCGCTTGAACAATTGGGACAATCGTTATGATCACCATGGCTACCACCGCCACGACCACCATGACAGCTACGACCACAGCAATTGAGGCCACCACCATTAGCACAGCGGCCGTTCCAGGCCAGTTGTCAAGCACTACATGTAAGAGTAGAGAATTGCCAGCCCATGTCATCCCAAGAGGACACATTCCTACTCCAACCACAATGCTGATGGACATCGCAATGTACCCGCACAAGATGGCAAAAGCATTTATGCCACCTATGCTGCTCCCAGCAAGAAGTCCAAAAAGGTCAGGCACAAGACCGCCTAGGAAACTGTGCCAGCAGAAAATCGTTTTTGTCCCACACTGCATCTACGTTACTGGTGTGGAAGTCGATCCAGAGCTTGACCACAATCCTTTAGATAGCGTCGATAAACTAGATATAGTTAACGGCAACAATGACGTAAGTTTTAAAAAACAGAATGTTTTTAAACTATGACAATGAGTCAGGTAGTGTACGACCTAGCTTAGACGAAGTAGATGACTCCTCCACTGACAATTCATTTTTTTCTGCAGGAGACACCCATTCTTTTCCAAACCATGAATGTTTTGAACTGGAGTTAGAGGAACCCATGTACATCCTGGGTTACTCAGAAGGCAAAATGGAATGGTTCGATAATTCCCTTCCTTTGTGGCTCCCAGGTGGCCTGGACTCCAAAGACTTCGATGGAATGGAGGACATGTTTTTCATCCAAGCAGAAGATGAGCTCTTTGGCAAAGATTAGTCAAGCTGCTATGCCACCAAAATTTTGGATGCCAAATATGAGTGGACAAATGTAGCTGAAGTCTTAGACAAGCAAACACATCTCAATGCACATCAGATAAAAGACTTGCTTCAGGTGCTGCAAGACATCAGCAAGATGTTCAATGGAACTCTTGGCTTGTCCCCACATCACAAGGTACACATAGAATTGGTACCCTATGCTAAGTCTGCACATGCCTGACCTTACCATGTTCCACACGTACACATGAGTACATTCAAATGGGAATTAGATCACCTCGTTGAACTTGGAGTACTTATCCCAGCACAGGAAAGTGAATGGGTCTCTCCTTCCTTCATCATCTCAACCAAGCATGGTCGAGTACATTGGATCAGTAATTTACAACAACTGAATAAGGTAATTAAGCGGTGCCAGTATCCGCTTCATATCATATCGGATATTCTGCACAAATGCTTTGGGTATAAGTTCTTTACCAAACTGGATGTAAGTATGCAACACTACATCTTTGAGCTTGACGAAGAAAGTCAAGACCTATGTATGATTATTACGTTGTTTGGCAAATATAAGTACGCCCGGCTCCCCATGGGACTTGAGTGCTCACATGATATAGCACAGACCATCATGGAAAGTGTACTGTCTGGCATTGATGATGCAGACATATACATCAACAACATTTGTGCGTTCTCCCACGATTGGGATCACCATGTAAAACACCTTGCCACAATTTTGAGAAGATTGAGGGAGAATGGATTCACTATTAATCTGCTAAAATGCAAGTGCGCAGTTCAGGAAACTGACTGGCTCAGCTATTGGCTTACACCCTGAGGTCTTAAGCCACAAAAAAAGAAAGTTGAGGCTATCCTGCACATGGATCGCCCTCCCACCGCCACAGAACTGTGCATGTTCATTGGCTGTCTTTATTATTATTGTGATATGTGGCTTAGTCGTGCCCATATTCTCAAACCCTTGACTGATTAGTCTGGGTTGAAAAAACATGCTCCAATCAAATGGACTGACAAAATGCAGCAGGCATTTGACAAAATGCGTTCCCTCATGGCTGCTGATGCTCATGCTGCCTATCCAGACCACAACAAAAGGTTCGATATATATACAGATGCATCAGAGTTCCAGTTGGGAGCTTGCATTGTTCAAGAAGGAAGGCCAGTTGTCTACTTCTCTCGAAGGCTGACAAAATCAGAGCAGAACTGCTCTCTATTGTTGCTACCCTAGAGGAATTCAGGGGAATGCTACTACGTGCTGACATTCATGTCTTTACCAATGATAAGAACCTCACATTCGACACCTTGAAGACACAAAGGGTATTACGTTGGCACTATAAGGTCGAGGAGTACTCACCCACATTGCATTATATTGAAGGACTCCACAACATTCTGCGTGATAATTTATCTCGACTACATTGCCTGGTTCCACCAGCTCAGATCACAGAGGAGAAGAGTCTCGCAGACCCAGCAGTGGTTTCCGATGATGAAGATGAAGAGTACTCCTTGGATCAAGAGTACGCAGGGTTTAATGGCGATGAACTAACTGAGATGTTAGAGTGCTACCTCAACCTCCTGGAAATTCCTCATCCTGAGCGTAATCTGCTGAATTATGCTCACATACGTGATCAGCAGTAGCAGGATGCCAAGCTGCTAGCTCTACAAGCACAACATCCTGACAACTATGTCAACTTGCAACTAGATCCAGATGCCGAGGACATCATCTGTTACAAGAAGGATCCCACCCAAGACAATTGGAAAATTTCCTTGCCGGACTCAGTGATTGATGACACTGTCAAGTGGTTTCACCAAGTGATGGGACATCCTGGAGAAAAAGGCTAACTGAGTCATTGAGACAGCGATACTACAATCCAGCCCTGCATTGACACATTGAGCAGCTCAAGTGTTCCGACTGTCAAAAGTACAAAATTGCAGGCCTTGGATATGGACTATTGCCCGAGAGAGAAGTGTGAATCACACCTTGGGAAGAAGTGGCCATCAATCTCATTGGACCTTGGGAAGTCAAGGTCAATGACCAAAAAGTCCAGTTCAATGCAAAGACCTGCATTGACACTGCTTCAAATTTAGTTGAACTTATCAGGATTGATAACAAGTCAGCCCTACACAATCGCAATAAATTCATGCAGTGTTGGCTTTGCCGGTACCCCCCACCAATGCGTTGTGTTGTCAACAAAGGGGGTGAGTTCATAGGCAGTTCATTCCAATGGTTGTTGGAATTGTTCAAGTCTCAAGGATGTTTGATCAACCAGCAAGAATCCCCAGTCAAATCCAGTCTGTGAAAGAATTCATCAAGCAGTAGGCAATGTGCTATGAACCCTAGTGCATGCTGATCCTCCACAGAACATGACTCAGGTGCGAGACATAATCAACAATGCACTAGTGATGGCTATGCATGCCATGCGCACCACTGTTGCCACCATCATAGGAAGTGCTGCAAGAGCTCTTGCCTTTTCAAGGGATATGTTTTTGAACATGCAGATAATCGCTGATTGACAGGCTGTTGCACACTTACGCGAACATTAAGTCATTGAGAATTTGTGATTGCTAACAGGAAGTAATGCCACTATTTCTATGCTCCAGGGCAACAGGTTCTTAAGAAAGTGCACAACCCAACTAAATTGGGAGTACAAACTGAGGGCACTTAACCATTGAACATGTTCACATCAATGGAAACTTAACCATTCAGTTGCTTGACAGGTTCACCAAATACATCAACATCAGCAGAGTGCCGCCATATCATTGAACCTTTTCCACTTACCCCAGTGAAGACAGCTTTGATCAACAACCTGTATCCGAGGTCATTTCGAGTTTTTTACCTCCGGTTGCTTTTTCTCCAGCTCTTCATCAGAAGGAATGAAAGTGGAGTTGTTTCACCATTCATTCTATTTATTCGATTCATGGCAGAGAGAGATTCTTGCTATGGAGGGGAAGAGTGTCCTGCCCATGCCTATTGGCCCCTTTTTGTGTAAAGGAGGAAGTATCATTGAAGACACCAATAAGGGGCCTGGACGGAGTATGTGTGGGTATGTATCTACAGTAGCCTTGAGGTAGGCTACTTACTTTTGAGTTGCATGGACTGTTCCAGATACCTTTTTGGAATTGGAGTACATCAGTGACACTTCGTGTAGATTATGGTACTAATCCTACTTTCTTGTCCCTCTCCAAGAGGCTGTAAACCACCAACTCTGAGAGAGTTGTGGTGTGGACATGCTGCTGCTGAGGAAATGTCTCCTTAGCCATCACATGAACATCTAGAAGTTAGTCAATGAAAATAATGCTCACATTTTCATTCCACTTCAGTTTTCCACTTTTTTATCACTTTGACCATTAGGTCAGATTGTTTTCATCCTTGGCTCATCTGTTTGTAGTTGATTCACAATGAGTACATATCTCTGGCATTGATGGAATGATGGTAGCTGGCCGTTGCTCAACCTTCATCAACACATGGTAGATCCTCATTTCCAATGCATCAATTGTTGTTGCTACTGCTACAGGCAATGCCATTTGCTTTGATAATATTTGTATCAATTTAGACATCTAGCTTAAGAAAAACCACATTCAATCTTCTTCTTTGTTGCTGTCAATCTGCAAATGAGAGATTGTCAAGAAGGGGCTACTTTTCAATCAGGGTTAAAGATCCTGATCAACTATATTTGCTTCAAGCTCAGAATCCCTGGCATCAGATCAAGACTGCCTGATTATCTACGTCTATGTAGTGATCGGACCATCTTAGTGCCCAGTGCTAGCACTGGACAAATTCATTCCCATTCTGGCACCACTATTTATAGCTAGGGTTAGAATTAGAGTTAGACACTGACATAGTCCAAGAATCAGCCCATCTTTGTACCCGACCAGAAGTCCACTGCCCCTGATCCAAAAGGCAAGGACTCCCCACCATTGGAGTCCACCGCCCTGGCCCAAAAGGCCAGGACTCCCCACCACAGTAGTCCACTGCCTTCAGGGCTATGGAAAACCAGAGTCCATAGTCCCTTCTGTTGAGAAGGCAAATAGCATACCAATTGTGTGTAGGATCCACACAATTTTTGTTTGCATCGTTTGGATTGGAGGAGCAGTTCCACTGCCCTTCCATCCTCACAATTGGAGCAAATTAAGCTCATAAAATAAATACTTCGACCCCTGTCAAATCTACCTATATTTTTGTGTGATATTTTTTTGCGCCGAACGACTCAGGTCACTATCTTAAGACAGCCTTGTTGCGCCCTCTGACACAAGGTACGATAAATATGTTTTGATCACGAGTGGCAATTTTGCTTTTTTGTGTAATCGATATGTTTTTTTCGCGATCAACGATCTCTCCAAAATCAGCTATTCAATCGACGAATTACTTTGGTTTTGCGATTGATGAGCTCTCCAAAAATTCTCCTGTGATCAGCAAGTTAAGTGATAAACTTCAAGCAATCGACGCTGGCGATCGGGGAGTCCTACTAGTCGAATTAATTTTGCGATTGAGAATTCTTGGGAATTAGTTGGAAGCAAGACTTTCAAGAAATAAAAGTCGAAGAAAAATATTAAAAATTAAAAAAATTCTTTTTTGAACTAACCTCCACAGGGTACCCAAGATCTTTTTTCAAGGTCTTATTTTTTAATACGCCTTTGAGAGGCAGTTGAGAGGATGTCGTTGAGTAAGTAGAGCCCAGAAGCCTCAAGCCACAGGAGTGTGAGAGGAGCTTTGGGAGGTCCAAGCCACCCATCTCCTACATTCCCACTGTCATGAACACCACCAACATGGTCAATAAAATCAAGGTCTCCAACAAGATGACCTTGTCCGTCACCGTCTTCGATGAGGGAAGTCCGGAGCAGTTCCTGAACCATGTTCAGACCTCACTGGAGATCATTTCCAGAGGCCTAGACACGGATTTTGAGGAAGCATGCAATGCATACAATAAGGCTGAGGAAAAACTGACCACAGCCACTGCAGCCAAAGCCAAGTATAAGAGGAACAGACAAAAGTTCTCCCATCCTCCAGGCATGAACAAAGGCAACTGCTGCCAAAATCTGTAGCCAAGAGGCCATAGAGTCCGCTGGCCAAGCAATCTTCTTGCAGTATTCCACCCAACTGTCAGAAACTGCTCGTCGCCTTGGACCAACATCAGGAACAGACAACTGTGAACCCTGGACCGATGTCTTTGGGGTTGAACACCCCATGAAATGCTCAGTAACTTGGGACTCCTCAGGGAGTGTGTCCAGTTGCACCTGCAGACTGTCTTTAGGACTGATTCAGCAGAATAAGAACTGTTCTATATCAGCAATGGACCAAAGCAACCTAACAGGGTACCCAACAGGGACTTTGTGTAGAGGATCCACTGCCTTAATGGGTATGTACAACTCTTGCCATGCCTGTAGAACTCTTTGAGGGCTGCAAAGCTGATGAAAGTATGTGGGCCCCTTCGAAGATGCCGACTTGGCAAGCCACATCCTCAGGATGGTTCCTAGGAACTGGCATGACCAATATGAGCTCAGTGGAGCTTTGGTACCCAAAGTGTGAGGGAACTGGAGTCCTGAACATCAAGAAGGCCTACCCACCAAGAAGGTTTGAGAAGGGCCCAAAAATTCAGCTAAGTCTAGCGACTCAACTAAAAAGAAGATGGTCTCTTTTAGTGACTGGATTTCAAAGAAACGCCGCAGAAGCATTGTTGTTCTCTGTAAGAAGCATGGGGCGCACATACCACCCACAACACTCTGGATTGCCAGAAGATGAATCCAATGGGACCCCAAAGTCAAGCTTCAAGGGAAAATCCCAATGGAGCCTCTCGTGGACAAGAGAGACCTGCTCAAAGAGGAAGTAGCTATGCGCAGCTATCTGCTAAAATTGACAAACTTACCAAGTCCAACAAGAAACTGAAACGCTATCAGCAAGAAGAAGCGTAAGCAACACAACATGAGTGACAGTGATGATTCAGACTCATCCTGAGATGATGGGTTGGGAAGTACTAAGAAATTGTGAGTAAACTTGACTGTAATGATATGATTAACACCTATCTTAGTCCAATAAAAACTACTCCACATGGCAACATGACGTATTCTGATTCAAACAATGTCAGTTCAAATCCAACACAAGATCTAGGAAATCTTGCAGTTGAACCAATGCAGAGTGAAACAGTTGCCAATTTGTGGGACCCCAAACTGTCGGGTGACCTTTTCAATAGTGTGAACCCCTTTGACAGGTGAAGAAGGACAAGTCACTACTGTAGTAGCCTAAGCAGGTTATATAATGACTGAAAATCTAGCCCGTAAGAACCGTGAACACTCTACAGGGCGTCGTACCAGTAACACGATCATCAAGTTCCTACTTGATAGTGGATCTGATGGTGACCTCCTGTTTCATGCGAAAAGAACGGAGAAACACATTCCCTACTTGACTAGGCAGGTGCCAAAGTCTTGGCATATGTCGAATGGGATCTTCCTAACCAAAGGATGGAGCAAAGTTAACTTGAAATTCTTTGAGTATTTGAACAGTAAGGAGTACTTAGTGACTCCAGAGGTAGTAGAGTATGACAAGAAGAAGGGAACGAAGCCAGTGTTTGACCTCATTCTTGGATATAAGACCATGAAAGAGCTCGAATTGTTCTAGATTTTCAAACAAAAGAAATTACCATTGATCACATCCTTTTTCCAATGAGAGATGTCAATAGTCTGACCTCATCAACCACGGATAAAGCCTGGGCCGTCAACAACAGCATGGCAAACAAACCGCAAAGTACGTAGGAAGCAACACAATGGGTAGTTAAAATCCTAGATGCAAATTCTAAAAAGGCAGATCTCCAATCATCTGTTAGCACCAATTGTACTTGCCTTAGTTTCCAAGACTAAAACCCGTTACTGGAGTTACTCACAGAATTTGAGGAACTTTTGACAGAACACTAGGTGATTGGATCACAGAGCCCGTGTCACTTGAACTCAAGGAAGGCGCAAATCCATATCTTGGTAAGGCATACCCAGTACCGAAATTGTGTAAAGAAACAATGATTAAAGAACTACATCGACCATGCAGGCTGGGAGTGGTAGCGTTTCAGCCTGAATCGGAAGGGGTATTACCATCATTTATCACTGCAAAGAAGGACGGAACTGTATGCTTTCTCACTGATTTTAGGGAGGTAAATAAACATCTAGTTAGAAAACCGTCCCAAGATCAGTACAGCTCTGCAAGAGCCAGAAGGATTTACCTATGCTACAACCCTAGATTTAAACATGGGTTATTACACCATTAGATTGGACCCCAATTCATCCGAAATATGTACCGTCATCTTTCCATGGGGCAAATATTCTTACCTCCAGTTGCCAATGGGCATTGCTGGTTCACCAGACATTTTTCAAGCAAAAATATCATCACTAATGGTAGCCTTAGAGTTCGTAAGAGCTTATCTTGATGATTTGTTATGCATCACAAAGGCAAATCTGGAAGAAAAATGGTGCTTACCAGGTTACACGAGGCAGGTTAGGGTTACCCTAACCTTTGGGCAAGATGCAGCAAAGTGCTTGCCCTACTCACCTCATTGGTAGGAGAGTGCGGCCATACCAAGGTCACCAGAGCTAATAAAACGAAGAAATGCCCATGTTACTGGGACATGGTGCATCAAAAAGCATTCGATTACATAAAGACTACAATTTCCAAGGATGTAGTCTTGGCCTACCCAGATTATTCAAGGGAATTTGAGATATACACTGGTGCCTTGTCTAAACAACTTGGATCAGTTATCACCCAGAGTAATAGGCCCCTAGTGTTTTTCAGCAGGAAACTGTCAACAGCGCAACAGAAATGCAGCGTGACCAAACTAGAACTACTGGCCATAGTGGAAACACTGAAAGAGTTCAAAGCATGTTGTGGGGACAAAGATTGAAGGTCTATACAGGCCACAAAAATCTAACCCAAGACGCGCTCGGATTAACCTCTGACTGTGTCTACAAGTGGAGATTGCTCCTCAAGGAATTTGACCCCAAAATTTTGTACATTAAAGGCACACATAATACTGTCGTTGATGCCATCTCTCGCTTAGACATCGGACCCATTCCAAGTGAGCATGAAAACTGGAAGACGTTTACAAAATGCTTATATTATTACACCATGCCAGAAGAGATTGCAATTGACACCTCTGCATACCAAGAGGAAATGAATCTGGTATTTGCAAACCACAGCAAAGAAGATGTAATCTACCCATTAACAGTACAAGATATTGCAGAAGCACCAAAGCTTGATGCCAGCATGAAGACACCAACACCAAAAGATAGTACTACACAATTGGTCAAAAGTACTGAACTCCTATGGAAGGACGGAAGAATGATCATTCCAAAAGATCTTCAACACCCTGCAGTTAGTTGGTACTGCCACTATCTACAGCACCCTGGACACACTTGGCTGGAAGAAACCCTTCGTGCTGTGATGTACTATAAAGGTATGCAAAATACCATCCGGAAATATGTCAAAAACTAGCATGCATGTCATGTCAACAAGAGGCATAAGCATAAGTATGGCAAACTCCCTACTAAGATTGCCATCACAAACCCTTGGGAAGTACTATGTACGGACCTTATAGGCCTATACACATTCAAATGTAAAGATGGGATGGTAATTGATTTCATGTGTCTGACTATGATTGATCCAGCGTCGAGCTGGTTTGAAATAGTTGAACTGCCAGAAATCACTGAGGCAATTATTCCCCTGGATACAAAAGGGCATAGGATCAAAAAGGACAGCTAAGAACCTAAGTTAGGATGCTTTGATAAGTCATCAGCAATGATCAGCAACTTAGTGAATAAGATGTGGTTTAGTCGGTATCCACGTTGTCAATTCATAATTTATGAGAATGGAAGCAAATTCAAACTTCACTTTAAAGCCCTATGTGAATCATATGGGTTCACGAGTAAGCCTACCAGTGTCAAGAATCCTCAAGCGAAAGCTATTCTAGAACGAGTGCACCAGGTGATATCATCTATGCTTCATAGAGCTGAAATAGACATGGCCCCTTCAGTAGAGACAAGCGATATAAACAAGTTCATGACAAACGTTGCTTGGGCCATTCGCTTGACTTACCACACAGTACTAAAAGCCTCCCCAGGTGCAGCCATTAATGGATGGGACATGTTGTTCAACATCCCCTTCTTGGCCCACTGGAATAAAATTGGAGAATATAGGCAAAACCAAACAGACCAAAACACAGAACAGGAAAATTGCTCACGCTGTGATTGGGACTATAAAACTGGTGATCAATTACTTCTTATTTACGACAGAATTCTTGACAAAGGCAAAAGTAGGTATGAAAGTAATCCTTGGACTATCACAACAGTTCATACGAATGACACCATCAGGATTCAAAGCAGAGCAAAATTGGAAAGATTGAATATTTGAAGAGTTACACCCTTTTTTAACAGCCAAATGTAAACCACAAATAATGTCAGTTTCAAAAGAGGCATCTCCCTCTTCAAACAGCACTTACTCGTTACATATATTTAACATACTCCTTAGTTTGTTATAATTACTCTCATGAGAAAACTTTTTTTCACCTAAAACATAGTTAGATTTTTTGTTCCATTTTTACCTAATAACTCCATACATGGGGGCAAGTGACACAGGCCAAGAATCAGCCCATTTTTGTACCCATTGGTACAAAATACAAAAGGAGCATTCTCAGGACTCCCCAGATGGGAAGTCCACTGCCCCTGATCCAAAAGGCAAGAACTCCCCACCATTGGAGTCCACCGCCCTGGCCCAAAAGGCTAGGACTCCCCACCACAGGAGTCCACTGCCTCGAGGGCTATGGACCACCAGAGTCCATAGCCCCTTCTGTTGGGAAGGCGAAAAGCATACCAATTGTGTGTAAAATCCACACAATTTTTGTTTGCATCATTTGGATTGGAAGAGTAGTTCCACTGCCCTTCCATCCTCACAATTGGAGCCAATTAAGCTCATTAAATAAAATCTTTTCCCTGTCAAAACTACCTATATATTTAGTGTGATATTTTTTTTGCCAAACGTGCACCAAGTTCTGGAATGGGATGTTCAGTGCCAGCACTTGGTGCCCCATTTAGGTATGGTGCCAAAATGGATGTTTTTGCCAACTGGGACCAAAAACAGTCTCAGTGCCAGTACTGGGACGAAGAGAAACAGGTGATGACACCTTTGTTGTTAAAGTAAGACTGAGCCTTTAGACAGGAATAGTATGTGTCAAAAACTGTTGAAGATACCTTTTTGGTGATATTCGTATCCATTGATTATGGAAAGCTCATTTCCCTGGCTTTCTAACAGTCTATGAATCATGTATGCTTATTAGGCCTTTGGGCTGTCATGGTCCTTCCAAAACCAATCGATAACTATATAGTACTAGTATGTTCTACACAAGAATACTTTATGACCATGCAGTGTCCTTTGTGATTTACGAAAAAGAGGCAACAGTCTGTAAAATAATCTCCCAAATGAGGCAACTTTCCAAGAGTAATAGGATTCATGTCATTAAGCCCAGTCTTCAATGACTTTTTTGTTGGGCTTCGGTGGGCAATGTGGAGGAAGACTAAAATCAATCAGGCAATGTGGACATCCAAGATGTACACATTGGTGACTTTGAAATTCGGTATTGACCCTGACTTGCACAACTACCAAATTTGCCATTGGTTGCTGAGGCTATGATATTGTTCAGCTAATATACAAACAGCAATACCACCAAAAATTGCCATTGCTCTATCGAGCCTAAAAATATGATTCTGTTTGTATCAATAGAGAGACCGATAGCAAAATTTGACAACTTTCTATTGGCTCTTCAATTTATCGAAGTCAAATGGTCCCATAGCCGGTGCTATTTGACCATTTCAAATTGACAAAGTCCAATAGTGAATATCTTTTCAAATAGCATTTCCTGCCTTTTTCGTACCACTTCACACATTATATTTACATCAAATTTGGTCTTAAATGTTCTGTTCCAATTGGGTGACTACCGTAATTCGTTTTTGCGGTCAAACGCTCAAATACGCATTGGCCAAATACCAGATTTAGCGAGGGTTTTTAAAAAGTTGTACTGTAATTATTTTGACACCCAAACTTAAATTTTCATGCGACTCACCAAATAACAATTAATTTCCTGATTTTCCTTTTTGTATTCTCGCTACTTTTTCTGATACATTCTGCCACCCAATTCGCATTCTTGTGATAGTATAACCATCACCATTTCCGATCAATTTGTCCCCAGCGATTTGATTTGTATTGACTATGGCCACTGATCTAATGAGATGTTGCCCTATGCAACTAAAAGCACCACGTCAAGGTGCTTTCGCTCATCATTGCACTAGTCAATTTTAGCAACAGTATTCGTTGCCGTACGTATTTGTCACAATCTGCCATTCTCCCCCCATCAGCTGCACCTTGGCATCATCTACTGCACAATGGGGATGAGTCATCTTTTCTTCTCATGACGGGCTTAACCCAAGAGGCCTTTGTATTACTTCACGACATACTCAAGCCACCTGGCCACCAATTATTGCCAAGAAGGAGAGGACATAAGAAGTCATTGTTGTCAGAGGGGCAATTGGGACTGCTCCTCTTTTATATCAGCAGCACAATGAATTATAAGTATTTGTGTCTGATTTTTGGCATTTCTCTCAATGCATGTTCCCGCATGTTGAGAAGCATGTTGAAATTGACTGTTCGTCACTTGCGATTTCATCCCCCGGCGAGAATCAAGTTTCCATCTATCAAGAAAATGCAAACATTTGCGTCGATGATACAGAGCCGGGAAAATACGATAGACGATGTTATTGGCTTCATGGATGGAATCTCGCTTGCCACTGAATGTACATCTGAAAAGCTGACACAAAATGCCTTCTACAGTGGATATGAATGTGACACAGTCACAAACAATGTGTTTGCATATGGGCCCGATGGAAAGGTGTTTGTCATGGCAATCAACTGTCCTGGGAGTTGGGCGGATGGATCGGTGTCTGCTCTATTCTTTGATTCAATAGGCAGAAGGATTGGTCCATATGAAATTTGTGTGGATCAGGGATTCCCACGCAGCAGAGACGCATGAATGTTTTAGTGGGACCAATGAACGACCGTAGTGCCAGACGGTTACATCCAGCAGTCTGCGATTACATGTTACAAGTGAGTAATGTGTATACTTTGCTGCGGCAGGCAAGTGAGTGGGGTATGAGGGGCTTACAAGGTTCGTTCCCACGATGTAAAAAACGTCTTCCTGGTAATCCCAGACAGAGAAGACTGGTGATGAAGTCAATTATTCTGATCCAGAATTTTTGTACGGACATAGTGGGTTGTAACCAGATTAAAACCATGTGCGATCCTGAATACGAATGATTTATTACGCTAGAAGGTTATGACCGTATCAGTAAGTACTATTTGCAAGCGGAGGACTTCGAGTCGGATTCCGATGGGGAGAATGATATGAATAATTATTAATTGAAACGACAAATTGCTTTGGTATTACATATTTCTCATTAGTGGTCTATTTCATAACTAACTAACACCTCATTTATTCCCCTTCCTTTTCTGTATTATCCTCATTGTTACCAGATTGTTTGAATCCTCCTCTGGTCCCACCCATCATGAACATCATCATTGTTTGCATCATTTCTGAATGCTGCTGCATTTGGCGCTCAGGGCGCCTTTCTCTCCTCTCCTCCAACTCCATCCTCTCTTGCCTCATCTCCTCCCTTTTGCGCCTCGCCTCCTCTTGCTCCTGCCTCCTTCTTTCCTCTGCTTCCTCCCACTCCATTTTCCTCATTTCCAACATCATCCGCATATCTTCACCACCGCCCCTTTCAATGGAGGAAGCAATGGTGACTGAACCCCGTTCACGATTTGTCGAGTTTTTTTGTTTTGCCAGTCTTGCTCAATTGTGATGACAAAGCCTTCCGTGGTAGTGGTGTTGGTGGACGTGGTGCAGTGGAGAATGAAGATGATGGAGGACAATTTGATGATCGACAGGCATCACGGGAGGACTGGGAGTGAGTTGAAGCTGCAATAGCGTCTTCGACCTCTAATCCAGCGGCAAATCCAGCGACTTCGGCTGCAGCAGCAGCAGCGCCTTTGGTGAATACGCCACTGTTGGCAACATCCGTCGCTTCCGCGTTTGCTGTGGCTTCAGCATCAGCAGTGGCTTCTGCGTTAGTGACCAATTCATTGCTAGTGGTTAAATCAAAGTCTTCAGCGGCTGGCAGGGGAGGTAGAGGAGGAACCTGGACCTCTGTTGGCGGGATTACTTTGTCATCATCAGAAGACATCATCGACGACAATGAGGACGAGGACGAGGTCGATGACACAGATGAAGAAGAAGAGGGAGCAAATCTGTTGTCATCCTCAGATGATGCTCCCAGGATGCCCGAAGAAGTCTTGTCCAAAATCCTCCGCTGAATTTCAATACAGCGGTGAATGCGATCAGTTTGGCCATCCCCAGACCTACCTGTGGGCTTCTTCATATTATTGCACAACTTACGAACCCAGTTGCCCTTCAGGTAATCTTTGGAGCGCAAGTTTGCCTCCCCAGACTTCTCTTTGTAGAGAGCAGCGACTAAGCGCCATGCCTCAGAGCCGTTAGGAAGGATCTCCTCGATGATGGGGATTAGAATTCGATTATTGTAGTTTGGAATGCCTACCCTACGGCCACCGCCACTGCGCGGAACAGGATCTAAATCGTCGTCATCGTCTGACATCGCTAGAGTCTTGAGTGTGATGCACTCACAAATTCTGGCCAGATTCTGGCTAAATGCAATCTAGCCAAAAAGTGGGGGTGTACGGATACCCCTCCTTTTTGCCTAGATTTTTTTTGATTTGACCGGGTTTAGCCAAAAAGTGGGGTGGGGCATCCGATCTGACCAGGTCAAACATTTGGGATTTTTGTGCGTTTGGGCGTCTAGCCGAATTACCGTAGTCACCTATTTGAAGGTGCTTCACAAAATTAGTTTTTATTAAAAAAATCCTCAATGCTGATGTTTTTGTGGTGGCAGGAAGATTGCCATTTTTGTCTCTTGCCTCTCTAGAGAGATGATTCCAATTTTACAACAAAATCATGTTTTCAGTCAATTTTACATTCAATTGCTTGAATTGATATTTGCTATCCGTTATTCCCTCCACAACGCCACGACCTCAAAATTTCAAAAATGTGGACACTCAAAGCTGGGTCATTTATACCATGTGGTGGGGTGTGTAGTATTGTATGAGGGTGGATGTCTCGTGGATGTATTGTATCAGATGAGGAGGTATAGTAGAGGTGCGCTGGTATTCATGTCCACCCCTTGTGACGCTAAAAAATCTTGCCGCGACTGCTTGACTTACTGCTCTTAATTGCTCTTCTACAGCCCCTCACAGCCAGCTCACAGCCCTTTCACAGCCCCTTAACAATCGAGGAAACAAGTTGTCATGGGAGACTATGGGAGACCAGATAATCATACTCAAGATCGGTGGGTCATCCATAACAAACAAAGCTCTGGAAGAAACATTGGATACGGAGGCGCTGAAGTGGTTTGCAAAACTCATTTCGACTTCCATCGATGAATCTATTCTATCACACAGTTCTACAATTGATAGATCTAGCCATTCAGAATGTAAGCCGAAATTTATAATTGTTCACGGTGCAGGATCTTTTGGGCACCATTCTGCGAAGCGGTACGGTTTGAGATGTGGGAAGTCAGTTTTTTTGGATGAAAGCGTAAGCGTCGACGAGAAATCAAGTCATGGCACGTTAGACACCCAGTACCAAATGGAAGGTCTTTCGAAAACGCGGCATTCAGTACAAAAGTTGAACTCTGCAATCGTGAATTCACTTCTGAATCACGGTGTAAACGCCGTGGGTTTATCTCCTGGAATGATCATTTCGTCATTACGTGCACACGGAGCCACAAAACGCAGAGGGGAGGAATGCGCAACAGATAACAGTATTGCAGGAATGAAGTTACTTTGTCAATCCATTCATGAATCACTGGAAGCTGGATTGCTACCCGTAATTCATGGCGATGCCTGTTTATTGTATGATGGGAAACGAGCGGGAATTTTAGGGGGTGATACTTTAGTTGAGGGAATAGCGACATTGTGGGATGAAAGTACTGCTGCTACGAATGAAACCGGGGATCGTCTTGGCAGAAGCGCAATTTCTCAAGTCATTTTCATCACCGATGTTGCAGGTGTTTTTACGTCTGATCCGAAATCTGATCGTAATGCCGAGCTTATACGGCATCTGAGTGTCAATAGCACCACTGGAGAACTCAGTATCGTCGATAGTAAAGACAACATGAGCATGAATACATCTTCTGCTAGTTCATTGAATGTTAGTGGTTCAAGTCATGCACACGATGTTACTGGTGGATTGAAGGTAAGACATACATTTAATGTTATTAGGAGAAGTAATGAAAGGTCACACCCGTGTTTCTCAACGTGCGGCACATTTCGATGGACAGGCAAAACTCGGTGCAGCAGTGGCAATCGTGCAATCAGGAATTGACGTTATCATCACACAGTGTTTATCTGAAAGTACAGAAGCTTTTGTTGCCGGGACATGGAAGTCTGTTTGGGATTTAGACTCTGGAACATTGATTTCTCCTTCCCGGACATAATCGATTAGTTCCTTAAGGTGTTAGCAAAAGGATAATAAACTGAAAACAATGTTGCTACTCGCATTTAACCATCGAGTCTCAACTCTCGTATTGTTGCAGTTTCCAAATGGTTCAAAGACCTGTGTCTCGATGCATCTTTGTCCTTCAAAAAGCCAGTTTGAAGTATCTGCAAGACATCCCCATGAGCCACAACAACACATTTCCACATCAGCGGATTGTCGTCCGACATTGAGTGACATAACATAGCATCCAATTCATTGATGAGATTAGTGGTTCGTTCCAACACGGAGTTAGCAGACTCTACACCAAATTCATTGTGATTGGGATCTTTGACATCTATGTCCCATACATCCTGATATCTCGTGTCAGGACCTCCGTTCAATTCCCCAAAAAATCGCTCCCGCAGACGAGTTTCCAATACAACATCCTCGTTGTACAGTATTATTTCTTTTTTCCTTAATTCATCGGCAAATAGAGAGGCCGTTTCTCTGGCTCGTCTAAAGTCCGATGTGAAAATAGCTACGCCTTGATAATGTTGCGATGCCGACTTTAGATAATCGGATGCAAATGTTTCTCCAGCAAGCTTGGCTTGTTCCTTCCCCACATCTGAAAGACCATGCTCGACTGTAGATATAGCTGGGTCCGACGAGATAATTTTAGCAACGTTTGCAAGGCTTTGACCGTGGCGGAGAGCATAGAAGGAATTGGAGAGAGGAGAGCTCCTATGGAGGAGATGGTTGACGGTGGACATAGCTTGTGTTTCGGCGAGAACGAGCGCCACAGTTAAACAGATCGAAATCAGAGAGAATTGCTTTACCATCTCTGCTCCATCTCTGTATGGCGAGTGGCGAAGATCGTCGGACGGCTTCAATTATCTCCACCTGATCGCATATGATGAGGTGTTAAACACGTTTGAGTAAAAGGTTTGAGAGGGTTTGAGTAGTTTGAGTATGGTATCAATAGTCCTCTATGTCTTCGATAATCGCCTAGGCCCGCGTAAAATGGGTAGGTAATTGGAACCATTTTTGGGGGGGCGGAAATTCGTTTACCTTTTCTATGCACTACCGTAAGACTACCGTATTTTACAACATTATGTACTTAGTACAATAAATATACCTACCTAATAGACGATAGTCCTACAATAAAAGCCTGCAATAGTCGACCACAAAGAAAAATCGAGTGCACGCCAGTGCCCAGCGTTCGTTCCATTGCAAGACGCTGCACGCATCGATAACAACAACTTTCCAATATCCAGAGAAGACAATCATGGGCGGTGGCGGATGGTATTATGTTCCCAAGGTAAGATGTTCAAGACATTGCATTAATACGGAAGGAGAGTGGTCGACGTTGGCCGATGTCACGAAGCATCGCGGCTGGATTGATGTGTGGAGCCTTCGCCGTCTCTCGGTGTATGATTGACTCCAATCCATGCTGCAAACGTCTGACCCCGATCGCAAGACCTTTTCCCTAACAATCGATGTCATTAACATTCACACAATTCAGGTATGGACCCCCTCCGGAGGATGGTGGCCCACTCCTGTCGCGTGGAAACGCAACACCGCAATCTGTGCGTTTGGGGTCTTCGTTGTTTCCTCTATGATTTTCAAAGTCAGTGCCGAAAAGGAGAGGAGGCCTATCCCGCCTTATAAGCATATCCCTTCTCAGCGTTGGTGTAAGCATGCCAAGGAGGATGATCCGTCTTTGCCTTGATTATTTGATTTCCTAGAGGGGCAGGGAGGGGGGAGGGGCGTTATGGGGAGAGTATAGATCGCGAGCGGCGATGTGAGGTGTGCTGTCATGGAGACGATTAAGATGTATTATTTCGAAAATAATCAGTTTTTATTGTGTACAACTGGGCGTGACTTTAATTCGTTCGCGATATGACGACAAGAAGCTTTAAGCTGATAGTCCGCTACGAGAATTAAGTTTTGATACATGCTCTGTACACACCATACCTATACAATTTTTCACATTGACGACATGTGAAGTAGTGTACTGCACGCAAGAATCAATACATTCTTAATGGACTTTTTCCCCGTTCTCCGTTTTCATACGGCACTCATCTGTTTCAAATACTCCACTACAAGTGGCCTAACAACTTCACCAGTTACACCACTATCTCTAACCAACTGATACTTATCGAAATCCAGCACAGGTATACCAAAATATCTTGCAACTGGTAGCAGAGGAGATAGAAAATCAACCATTGCAGCATTAGTTCCCTCCGACAGAAAGGAAATGTGATTCGGGGGAGGTCTGTTGTCGTAGATTTCGTTAAACACGAGCGATGTTTTCAGTGGTAACTTGTCCCACTGCCGAATCCTTGCTGCATTTTCATCCAACGAAACATAATCCAATGACTTTAATGAATCTATAACTCTACTGATTGGTACCGCTCCGTCATTTGTCGAAGCAATGAACAGGCCTTTAGATCCACTCGAAGGGAACCCCGCAATGCATACACGTGCCCACGAATCATCACCAGTTTTGATTGCGGTTCCACATCCCAAAGAATGCCCAATGATTCCATAGGATGTAACTTTCACATACCATTGGTTATTGAGAGTTTGTAGGAGTTGATTTGTGATGAGTGTTCGATCAATTGGTTTTGTTGTTGTGTCGTAGCTATCTGCCAAGCTCTCGGGATATTCTGGACTAAGTACCAGAAATCCCTCTGCTGCCAAGTCTTCAGCATAATGAGATAAATCAAAACGGGAGCCGAGATATCCATGTGCTAGAAGTACAACGGGAGCAGTGCTGGATGCAAAGTTTGGTGTGGAAACAGATGATTCCACTTGGACTACATTTGTCTCGGATGGTGATATTGTAAAGCTCCGTGTAGTGAAGGAGGGAATGAAATTCCACCCGGCTAGACTTCTCCCAATCTTTTTCACTGATATTCTATGCTTATATACGGCATTGCTTGATCCAGTGAACCTACTATCATTTGATGACATGCCATATAACTTTGATGTATACCATGCCGCCACTGGAATCTGTTCACCTAGGACATCGATGAAAGTCGGTTCATATATCACTTGATTCATGACACCACTAGCAATCGGTCGCTCAGTACTCGAAGTCAAAGTTTCCCTGGCAATAGCTGGTTTCCCAACATTGCCAAGCCCGATGCTTACAACTTGCGAGAAGTCTCTGACGAAGGCGGACCGAGGATGCGGCCGATGAAAACTAGTAGGCAACGATAGACTCGATGATGTCCATACTATTGATGCTAGCAGGAGCAGCACAAACAAAGACTGAGAAGTAATGGCACACGTTGTCGGCGACAAACTGAGCATAGTTCTTGTGGCCCTGAAGGTCCGAGGCCTTCTGGAAGCTTCTGGAGTTGGCGCTTCTGTTACTGCTGTCGGCTTGTGTCGTACGCTCTGGCACGCTCGTCTTATAGGAGCTTGTCGGTTATGTGTAGTCTGACAGTATGGTAGTCTGACTTTGGTCTCATTATCGGCAGGATGTTACCTTTTCTGGTTGTGTATATTGTGGATGATAATTGAAATCGATTAATAAAGATACAAAATACAATGCTATATAAAGGTAAGTTCGGCGATTGAAGGTACTCAATAGAAAGCTGAAAGGACCCCTAGAGGTCACCTAGGTAGAGGTACTACCTAGTATTGTACACGTCACAAAGAGGCTTGCATATGGAGCCTACGAGGAGCCTACGAAACGGTCAGAAACAAGAAACAGCAGCCCTCCTCAAATAAAAAGAGGGCACAGCCTCAACAACGAACGCCATTTGCAACAATCGCGACCATCTCAATCGTCATGTCTCACGAATTAATCACCCGAAAATACCCGCGCTGCATCGCCACCATCTCGGCAGGATTTGAAAAAGGCGACTTTCTCGTCCGAGAGGAGAAGGGTCAACGTGTCTACTTTGATTTTTTCGAGGAGGCGTTTAACTACATTGCCGCCAAGGGATATTCGAGGATGCCGAAGGGCGAGGAGGCTGAGTGGATGGATTTGATGGTGAGATTTTTGGTTCGTCTTCTTTCAAGGTGTACGCGCGGGGGGGGGGGCGATCTTCTGTTGTTTGTTGATCTGCTTTGGTGCATATCTTGTTTATTTTCAACGTTTTGATAAGCCCCATTGGGTATGCTGTAATGGTCACCCCTGAATCGTTTTGAAGTCCGTTGTTTATTCTTGCAACTTAATTTTTTCATGTTCTATGATGCACAGTTATGGGTTTGTATTTTGGTATGGACTGCATTGTTTGGCTTGAAGGCATTTTCGAAGCAAACGATGTATGAGTTAGCAGCGACGTCATGAAATCTCACGGGATATTATTTCATCTTCATTGGTGCAATCCATTTTTCATTACTCGTATTTTTGGGAGGTCCTTCAGTTGGCATATGTGCTAAAAACTCTTGCTTTTTCGATGAATTGTTGTCTATCTTACTGCTGCTCAAAAGTTTACTCGCTGGATATTTCCGTCTTAAGTAATACTCTGCTTTATCTTCACAAAAATCACCATGCCACCAAACAATATGAAACAGGAATCAATTCACGCCAGCGTCAAAGGGGGCATGAAATACAACACAGGACGCTTGCTCATGGTATTGCACAAGCCTCTCATCCCTCACAAAGGAGATGAATATGACGAATCAATGCGTGGGGGGCGAGGTTACGAGGAGCCAGACATGGAGGGCCAGGCTATGCTTCCTATGCCTTGATTTTAACTTCGTTCTCGATAGACAATTGGTTAGGCGAAGGAATAGGGATGCAATTCTCTATCTCATCTATGAAATTGATGTCTGCTTTGGTTGGAAATGTTCATAATGATATTTTGGTTCTGTGTAGATGTGGGTACCTTTCCCCCTGTGTTTGCTTTAGGCACATGAGAGGATATTTGAAGAGGAGTAAGCTGATGAGTGGTGACATTGATACAACACAATAATCATGTGGCGAAATGAAAAAAACACCCACACACACGAATACATTAATTAACTGTGTATTCGTTACGATTTTTGTCTTACACGAGCCATCTCTGGACACATATCGTTGGGGTTCTCTGCATACAACTCAGATAGTGAAAATGCATTACAGAGCTTTTCGTTCTAATGTTTACTAGTGCTGTCGAAGCTGTCCTTTTATCCCCCCCTCCTCCACTCATGTAGTGCCACCTCTCTCATTTGAAATCTCTTTTAATTTCTTTTTGTCAATCCCAAGCATACTGTCCCATTTATTCCAATACCATCTTTGAATGCCCGAAAAGCAGTGTTCATGTGAACCGTAATCAACATGGAATAAACAGTAGAATGCAGTCCCTGCTGTGAGCACCGCAGTGCCTGCCTTCCTACTCGTGCACAATATAACGTCCGAAGAATGAATTAGGTATGATCATTAGAAACAGTATTATTCGGCACATCCAACCTACCAAGCCCTTTGCGCTACTTCTGATATGGGCATCTTCCCAGATTCAACGGTATTGGAAAAAAGGAGAGGATACGCGCAAGTCGAAGGCAAAGAGACTGTGATGCGATGGACAAGTTGGTGTTAGCGCGAAAGGGAGGATAGCGAAGATGCGCGAAGTTCCGTGATGCGTGCGTTGTAACTGGCGAGGAAACCTGTCGATGCAAACCACTGCTTCAAATCGTTGCACTTCTAATTATTCTGAAGTATTTTTGTTGTGCGGGTTTTGAGGGGGTTTTGTAAGCGATGCCAGATTTGGTACTGTCTGGTATTGTACAATACGTACTGTACCTGTAGGTAGTTTAAGATGTAGGTACAATGCGGAAAATGAGGGGAAGGGTGATGTGTGGTGGCTGGTGGTGGCGAGGTGATGGCAGGTCTATGGCAGGTGATGGCAGGTGATGGCGCATGGGCGGATGCCTGCGCCCCCGGAGCCTCAGATCAGCCACCCGCCGTTCACCCTCGTTCACCTACTTTTCCCTCCCTTTCACGCACAGCTCGCCCATCGCATATGGCAACCACTAACCACAGCATGCGTAACACCTCTGTTACCGAATTCTCACATCTTAGAAATCAAGAATGCCTACCAAATTTACCCTTCACCCTTTGTTCAATCCGGATACCTGTCCGGACTACCCCCATCCATTATCAAAGACAAACCAGAGTGTGAATTAAGTTTTCTACTCGAATGCTCACAAGACGATGAAACTGACCGTCATCCTGTGGTCGACGATGCGAAAAGGAGCGCCGTTGCCAACGGAGAATCAAAGCACAATCTTGCGTGCTCGCTCATACTGCGCGGAAGCAAGTCTTGCTTCGATGACCCCATGTCCAGTCAAGAGCTTACACAATATCTCACGTCTTCAAATTTTGTCGACAGAGCAAAACCTGTCATCATAGTATGCCACGGCAGTTGTAGCTGGAGGAATCAAATGCTAATATCGAATTTGGCATCCAAGTTATCCATAGCACTCAACGTTCACACACTTCGTTTTGATTTTACCGGTAATGGTCATTCGACAGGGGAATGGAAGTACTCCAATGTTGCTCAGGATTACAAAGACTTGTGCAAAATTGTCGAATTTGTTCAAGTTGGTTTGGGGTGTGAGCTGGCATGCGTGATTGGGCACTCGCTGGCATCGGCATCGGTCATTCAATACGCAGCAACCAACGCAAATCTGGAAGAGAGCGGGCGAAAGATAGCTTGTAAGTATTATGTGAATCTAGCTGGACATTTCTACTCTCCAAACCAGCAAAGCATACCGTTTGCCGACGAGGACATGACGGAGTTGAAAGAAAAAGGATTTTTCTATCTCAAACATCCCCTCGAAGGTAGAAGACTAACAAAGTTTAAAGTGACCAAGGAACAAGTCGAATTACGCGCCAATCGTGATTCTTATGATGCGGTTAAACATCTTCGCCGAAAAGATAGTCAGATTCGTATTTTGACAGTTCATGGGAGTAAGGACAAGATGGTACATGTCGACAATGCTTATAAATTTGATAGAGAAATAACGAATCATACCCTTCATATAATTGAAGGAGCTTGTCATAACTTCAATGGATTGAAGTTTCATGATTTGATCGTTTCTACCATATCGTCGCTTATGAATCTAAAAATATAGCACATGAATTTACATCATATCATAATCTATCCCAATTAAAAAAAAAATTGCACCACAAGCGTGAGCGCAGTCTAGCACAAATCGATCAGCGTGTTGTAGTAGAAGGCTGAACATAGGGCTTGATCATGTCCATGGTGAATTACCTGTCAATGTGCATAGAATTCTCATCTTATCGACCATATATACGTTGAATGTAATCATAACAAGTATGTTATCTAGCAAAATGTAGTTTTCGCATGTCAAGGTAAGGTGAAAAAATCACGTATGGTCAGCAAATGAAGGGTGTAAACGTGTATTGTACAATACCGTACCGTACCACATTACTGCCGTGAAAGTCCTGTCCTCTCGTTCTTGTCTCCTCTTGTCTATGGTGGTAGTATGGTGGTAACACTTGTCTCCTTCTTTTCGCCTTCTTTCCTTCTTTTCGTAACCCTGTTCGAGACAACAAAGAGGCGAGACGTCACAAGGTTCACCAACAACGAAATAGGCAGGCCACCATGAGGCAAGCATCCCTCTTCACAGCCTTCGTTCACCTATCCAACGCTCCCCTCGGAGGGGCCTTTTCACCCAGTACACTTCCATCTGCTGCATCTCGAGTCTCCACTCTCCTGCGCAATGCCTCTCCATCCTCGACAGCGACAGAGCCGCCGCTCAACCCGCTCCTATCTAAGATCAAACCCTCGAAAACGGTCGAAGTCTTCTCTCTCGTGAAGCAAATGGAAGCCGAGGGCGAAACTGTCACTTCGCTATGTGTGGGCGAGCCCGATTTCGCTCCACCGCAAGCCGTTCTCGACGCCGCCACCGCAGCGATGGCCAACGGACATACGACATACACCGCCGTCACCGGCACATTGGAACTGCGAAGGGCAATCGCAGATGACTTAAAGAGCAGAAAGGGCATCGAGTACAATCCGGTCACTGAAATTGTAGTCGGGAATGGCGCCAAGCAATGCGTTTACCAGGGGTTGCTCGCTGCGTGTGGCGCGGGAGACGAAGTCATCGTGCCCGCTCCATATTGGCCGTCATATCCCGAAATGGCGTTGCTTGTGGGCGCCTCTCCCGTCATCTTGGAAACGAGCGTCAATGATGGATACCTTATCAACCCAGAGGCTCTGGACCAATGCTTGAAGGACCACCCCAAGGCCAAAGTCCTCATGTTATGCAACCCATCCAATCCCACCGGAGGAGTTCACTCCACAGACCTCCTCCATCAAATAGCTCAAGTCGTAGAAAAATACCCCAACATCATCGTCCTCGCCGATGAAATATACGAACGCCTCGTCTACACCCAAGACGGGAAATGCACCGCCTTCGCCTCCCTCCCCAACATGTTCTCTCGAACCATCACGATCAACGGCTTCTCCAAATCGCACGCCATGACGGGATTTCG
This sequence comes from Cyclotella cryptica, assembly GCA_013187285.1. Lineage (NCBI taxonomy): Eukaryota > Bacillariophyta > Thalassiosirophyceae > Thalassiosirales > Thalassiosiraceae > Cyclotella > Cyclotella cryptica. The sequence goes on along the minus strand of JABMIG010000117.1, from coordinate 447,015 downwards.
ATTGGGGTATCTCGCCGCCCCCGCGCGATTTGCCAAGGCGGCGTCCGTGTTGCAGGGTCAGATCACTAGTTGTGCGTCGTCGGTTTCGCAGGCGGCGGGTGTGGCGGCCTTGCGAGAGGTGGAAGAGAGTTGGCTGGAGAATAATGCGGTTATTATGAAGAAGAAGCGGGATTATGTGTTGGAGGAGTTGGGGAAGATGGATGGAGTGAGTGTGGCTGTGCCACCGGATGGGGCTTTTTATGTTTTGCCGGATGTGTCGAAGTATTACGATGGGGATGATACGCAGTTATGCCTTGATTTGTTGAAAGAGAAGAAGTTGGCGTTGGTTCCTGGGGAGAGCTTTGGAGCTCCGGGAACAGTTAGGATTAGTTATGCTACAAGTATGGAAGAGTTAGAGGTTGCTATGACGAAGCTGAGGGAATTTTTAGAGGGACTATCATAAAACTAGATCTTAGGTTGTTGATTTTTATTAGGTCGAATGAAATCGATTTACACATTGCCTTAGGGAGATGGCAATCATTTATTTTCTTTACACTATAATACAGCACACCTGGTTGACTGCACAGAGAAGCAGTCAGGTGGCTTCGACTCCACTATTGCTGAGGTTATACATCATGTAACAATTGAAATAACTCGTTTGAATAAGTTGGAGGCTCCATACTTCTTCTCAATCATAGCACATAAATTTGAATTGACGTCGAGATTACATCGCAAATACAAAACCCGAATCAAAGACTTGCACTCAAAAACTTCGTCACGCCAAGATCTCACGAAGAGATCTGGTGATAGTGTAAGTTCCGTGTAGCTACATTCTGGTTGGCAGCTGAAATCATATCAATCAACTGAATAGTCTTCTTGAGCCACATGACAACAATTTGACGGTGGTAAGGTGCATCATGGCACATTTGTTCGTGGGTCCTTCGAACTAAAGCCTTGTCACACAGCACGGTTTCATACTCGTGAACGTCCTCGGTTTCCTCTACAACTTGGTCTCCAACGTTTTTCACAATCTTTCTGCGGATAATCTTTTTAAGAAGTGTTGTAGTTTGAGGGTAGAGAACATTTGACATAAGCACAACCTTAGTCGATGCACAGTCCGCAATGGTTTGAAGATGTCTCAGCAACTCAATGCTAGCCTGCTAATATGAAAGAGGCAAATGGGAAACTCAGCAACAGTGATGACCAATCATCACATAAGAATCACAGTAACTTACAGATGCCAGCGAATTGGGGAAAGTCTCCAAAGTCATGGGCACCAAATCTTTCAACAAGGTGTAATCCAGTAACACCGATTCCATGACACGACACCATTGCATCAATACTTCAACCTTGGTGGCGTCCAGTGCCACTGTCTCTTCCTCAGAAGGGATATGACTCAAGCGTTGCTGTATACGAATCTTGACGCCGGCGATGGTGACAGGGGGGTTGGAAGCACCCACGACGACTCGTTTGTCGTCCTTACTATTGGCCGTCATCTTTGTATTCTTTGCCTCAAATCTGAACTTGCAAACAAGAAGACACCGCAGAGTGCATGGAAATTGCTGCAGTATGACAGAGAAGACTAATGATGCTGGTATCCGGTGTTGATACTGTAATGGAGTGACGAGAACTCTATCTGTGTCTAACTTGTGGATGGAAGAAAGGACTAGAAGGGACTAGATCAGGCCTTTATCATAATCATCATTATTAAATATTTGTTTTCATAATAATATATATTAATACAACGATCTCTTCTACATACAGAGCTATACGAATCCCGCTACCATACCAGCCCGTTACCATAGAACGTTTATCTGGGTGTCAGGAACCTTCAGGAACTCACTCTCTTTCTAATAAGAAGACAACAACAGGGAGAACGAATACATCATATTCGGGTGCGAAAAATTGGTCTTGAGGAACTATAGAGTGAGGGCTATACATCATATATCCAGATTATTTTGCTCCTTATACCGAAAAGACTTTAGTATGAGAAACGTTGCAGAACGTAATTCTTTCACGTTTAGGACTTGGTAGATAGGTGCGTGGTGACATTTGTAGTGCATACAAAGTTCGTATATCTGCTCCTTTTTGACGTACGTTCGTATTTTTTCGTCCTGCTGCACCATGCTTGTGCGTATGACATGCGCGTTTATTTTAGTGAAACATAGAAACTGGCTTTCGTCATTCTGCGAAGGTAAACTCGTTGCCGATGCAGCATTATTTGGCCTTCAGAGGCTGAGCAGTTTTCGGTATGATCGTGAAGCATCATCATTGTTCTCCGCGCTCTTATTACACAAATCATTTTCAGTCATGGGAAGTACGACTCTTGAGGGTTCAGAAAACACAGGGAAAATGGATTATTCTCCAAAAGATATCTATGTTCCCTCTTGCCTAAAAGCAAGAACTCATGAGTAGGAATCGTACAATACTGTTCCTATGGTAAGGTATCATTCCGTACGTAACATAAAATTTAATGTATGTATTATGCACGACTGATCGGCGATGCACTAAGGCTGTGACTTGGTTGGGCCAATAGAGAGTAGAGAATAGGTTTTTTTATCGCTGAAATGTTCTATCAAGATTTTTTCAAAATCTTAGTTGTGTTGGAAACTGAGCCGTTTGTTCTTCTTCTCCTTCTCCTCCTTCTCCTCCTTCTCCTCCTTCTCCTCCTTCTCCTCCTTCTCCTCCTTCTCCTCCTTCTCCTCCTTCTCCTCCTTCTCCTCCTTCTCCTTCTTCTCCTCCTTCTCCTCCTTCTCCTCCTTCTCCTCCTTCTCCTCCTTCTCCTCCTTCTCCTCCCTTCTCCCTCCTTCTCCTCCTTCTCCTCCTTCTCCTCCCTTCTCCTCCTTCTCCTCCTTCTCCTCCTTCTCCTCCTTCTCCTCCTTCTCCTCCTTCTCCTCCTTCTCCTTCTCCTCCTTCAGCGAGACAGTTTTTTTGCTTTTTGCCAAAAGAGGTACTGACTATAAAGTGGATCTGAAGTTAGCTGTAAATCATTCATTTTTCGGTTGGACTTACACCGGTAGTTATAGTGTTTTAAGTATCTGCCTACCTTTAAAATTATATCTTTTTGTATAACGTATGATATTATTTTCTAGAATGTTTCTGTAAACTTGAAGGGAGCATTAGTCACAAATTATCATTTTAATCATACAACAATGGTTCTGTAAACTTGAAGGGAATGTTATCGTGTCACAAAAGAGTGTCTACGTCTAAAAAGAATGATTTCGCAAACTAAAAAATGGGTACATACTTTTAAAATGGGCGCGGGAGCACGGCGCGTGCGAAGCGCGCGAGGTGCTCTCGCCCATTTGCAACTATGGTACTATAGTAGATATTAATTAAGCGTAGAAAAGTGGCATACTACTACAAGCTCTTTATTTCAAAAGTACGTCTTCCTCTGTCTCTACAAATCACATTCTGTTTCGCGAGCTACAAAAAATCTTGCAGCGGCTGCTGGTAAATCGTTCTATTTGGCCAAAAATTTATGACTTTGTTCCCTCGAATAGGCCAACAGATAGCCAATCTCTATTCTCTATTTGGTTTTGGTGAAATCGAATAAACCAATAGAGGGTGCTATTCGATGGGTCGAATAGCGAATAGAGAATAGACCAATAGCTTTTTTTTGTTACCACACCACCATCTCACCACGACAATCGTGACCATCTACCATAAAATTCCACCACAAACAATCATGACATGCGCACCAACACATCAACACATCGCGCAACAAGCAGACAGCCACGACAGATGTTGGAAATTTTCTCACAATGAGGAATGTAACCAACGCGACAATCAACTCTATGACAACGAGAGCGGTGCTCACAATTCACAATAGTGGCACTCACAATAATCGATGACAATGACATGATGCAGTGGAAATGGTCATGGTGGCGATGTAATAATATTTATTTGTATGTTAATTTCACTTTCACGTGCTAATTTTTTACATGCTCACATCAAGACCTTCATTCTACAACTAAATTCAATTACATACAGCATTACATCTTTGGATGTTCAAAGGTAGACTAAATTGTTATTGCTCTATTGGGCTATCTGCTGTTCGAGCAATTCAACGTTGTCATGATTTTCGTCGAATAGAGGTTAACTTTTTTATTCAACAAAACCCTGTTCTCTATTCCCTATTTGTCCAACCAAGTCACATCCTAACAAAAAAATTGGATACCAACTCTCTATCAGTGCTCATTGATATCCTACTTTTCATCCTTCTTGATTATACCTATAGTAAATAGTATTTCATACTGAATTTAATATCAATCGATTCATCCCTTAAAGGTCCTAGGGCACATTTAATAAGAGGACGTTCGCAGTAATAAAAGAATAATATATTATTATTCTCCCCCAATGCCTCCTTCCAAAAAAGGGCAATGCACATCACATTATTTTTTGGATTATTATCCAAGTTATTAATCATTGTCGTCTCCACTTAATCAACACTACATCGGAACTGACCACTGTGATCCCATCACACTCACACAGATCACAATATTATTTGTCATAGTGCGTGAGAGATCATATCATATTATGCATCCCCACCTCTGTAATCGATAACAAAAAAAAACACCCGTCAAACCCCCACCCATAGCTCTCCCATCATTCCAACCCGCACTCATCAAGAAAATTAGCAAAATACCCACCTTCTCTATTCTTCATTTTCTTCCAGTACATCCTCATCTTCGAGCAAACTACCACCTAATCCCCCCATCCTCTCATCCCTGCTCTCTCCACAATGTGCTCGCTTCCTCTGTCCACTTCGGACCACCACAAAACTCCTCTTGTATGAATGCGCTTTGTTGTGTGCTTTCATAGGTGGCAATTTTGCTTTTTCAGCCTCTGTACCCGGTTTCATTACTTCGCTGCATTTGATTTTTGATGACCACGTTGCAATGGTGTTATTGGACATGACACCTTCTCCTGCCTCGAAAATGAAGCCGTAACATTCTTTCAGGTAATCCGTGGCAATGGAGTAACTCGTTTGAATGAATGCTTCATTAATCTCAGACAGTTCTTGTGGGATTTCGAGCCCTGGTGCCTCCATCATTTTTGCAAAATAGGCTTCCAGTTAAGTTTGTACTCATTCTTCTTCTGTAAGGAATGCAGGTCGCGGCCAGATAATTTTGAGAAGGGCTTGATCCGGTACTGTTTTGACCCAACAACAATCAACGAGCCCTTTAGCCAAAGCCTCCAACCCTGCAATCTCTTTGTCGCTTTTTGAAATTTGAATTTCTCCGGGATCAGCCAGTTTGTACCTTTGTAGCGGAACTCAAATGGCCCAGCAATGTGGACTGATTCACCTATTACAACATCATTTCCTCCTGCTACTCCAGGTACGTGAACATTATCACTATTAACTTGAATGCTTTCAAGCTTTCTAAAGATCTCATCCTTCAACTCCTTAATTGCGGCACAAAGTATTTCCCTGTTGACACCCCCCTCTGCTACTACCTTTGCATCCACAGCATCAGATATAGCCTGATAGATCTGGTCCTTAAACGAATCAATTTTGGCATCAGTGTTTTTACAAACCGTAAGCACTTGATCTTTTGCCTGTGAGTCTTTTACACTTGGAAGGACACCTGTTGCAATTGGCACGTGGTTGGATGGATCAAGTGTAAGATGTTTATCTTTCAATACCTTTAGTAGTTCTGGCTCATTGAGAATGGGAATGGAGTGGAATGGATGGTCTGGAAATTCAGAGCAGATCGACAACAACCAACCGGAATGGTAAACAATGGATGCAAGCAACAGTGACAATAACCCAGTTGGATCGTGATTTGTTTCACTATGTTTAACCTGGACATTGCGAAATGTAATCTTGAGGGCAAGTTGCACAGCATCGTCGCATGGATTCTTCCAGTGAGGGGGGCAGAATTCCAAATTCATTTTCATTTGGGCCAACACTATATATGGCCAAGGTACTGGTCACCTCCTATTGCAAACTTGAAGTAAACATCCAAAATTTTTCCAATCGACCATTCACCTCTTGCAGCAACTGAAACAAAAGAAGGTGGCATCGTTGAAGCAGATGATGCATGAGTACCGCTACCCTTCCTGATGCCATGTGCATTGAAATGAGAAACTCACAAGTAGTGCTTTACTGCCTCCTTGTACTTCACAACCAATTCAGCAAGCTGGCTACAATATCTTTGAGCTTCAGTCCCAAGCTTGGCCCCTTCATTGATAAACAGCAGCTCAGTTTTCTCTAATTGCTCTGCATTCAAACTTATCCAAACTCCCAGTGAAAGGAAGAAGCAAACATGTGGCTTTGATGGATTGGCATAACAGTTCTTCTCCTGCACAAACTCACCCATTTTATCAGCTTTTGTTTCATCATATTTGAATTTGATTGAGTCAGATGCTCCCGATTTGGTATGATGGAAAGCAATCCCATCAACTGAAATTGACCTTGACATCAAATTCCACATGGCAAGACTAAATACCCAAACAAAAATGTTTCCTTCATTCACAGCCCAGGAGCAAATCATACAAAAAAGAGTACTTGAGATGGGATCAGCTTCGTGCTCTTCGGTTCGCCCTTCCTTCTTTGCAACCTTGTGTTCTTTCTTGAAGTACTGGATAAACACATCCATTTCATGATAATATTCAGATGGGAGAGGTTGAAGTGCCCGGATTGACCCCCACTTTATCGCATCATCATATCTTTTGACATCTGATACCGACGCTAGTGTAACTTTCTGAGTAGTAGGATCAACTTTCTTTTTCTTCTTCTCAGAAAGAAATGCTATGATGATTTTCACATTTATACCACTATAACAAAGATCACGATGTATTCGATGCGCAAAGAACACTTTGTCTTGCTTCTCCTCTTCTGATAATAAACGAGTGCCTTCTTCAAAAAAACTTGAGTAATTAACCATTAACCAGTCAATTATACGCTTAATGCAACTACAATACTCCTTCGAGTCTTATCCTCCACAGATCGCTGTTCTGTCTCGATGATTCCTTCTGTGTCCAATAGTCTGAGTTTGATCATCCACAGTCCGCTGATGGACAAGAATGTGGCCACCACCACCGTGTTGGGCCCTGGTCATGATTGGTGACTAGACAATATTATCAAAAATATGGAGAGAGTGACTATAATTGAAGATGTGATACATGACTTTAAGTATGAATTACAATACTACTTCCAAGTCTGGTAGGGACAGGTCTTGTGGTTGTTGGGTTACTATTTGTCCATTGCTGGTAAGTTGTTGTTGGTGGTGGTTGTTTGTCAATTGTTGACTACGAAATTGACTTCAATGGAAATACTATGATGAACAGACACTTCAAAATTATTTGATACAGCCTTCATACTCATGCAGGAACTAATACATCATGGAGCACAATGATATCCTACGAACAAGGTAGGATATCAATAAACTCCTTAGCCAAGCGCTCGGATATCCTACAAAAGCTAGGAGCAAATGCTAGAAACAGGACGATTTTCATCAAAACTCCGAGCACGGAGTTTATGACTTCCTACCTAAAAGAGTAGGTTGCCATGCTAGCAGAGGCCGCGCGAAGTAGGATTTCAAAAATGAACTCTAGAGAGCTAATGTAGAAAACTAAACAAAAATCAAACTTAGAATATTAGAATCTAAAAAGATTACATTAGAATGCTGAAATAGATTCTCAAAATTTGTTCGATCTATACTGGACGATTTAGAAAAGAGAAATCGCTAGAGAAGAAATAATGATCTAGGCTATAAAAACTACTACATACTTAGAATATCTAGGATCTTTGATTATTCCTTAACTATGTTTTCAAGTCCTAGATTATTCTTTGTTTAGATCTATTCTGAGAAAAGAATCGATCTAATCGTGATAATTTCTTCTCAAGAAAGTCTCCAACTTGCTCTAAGGCTTAAATAATGTATCTACCTATTGGCGTCGGCAAATTAATTGGGGATTGGTTTTCATTTGGAGAATTGGTTATCTGTTGGCTTTACAATGATTCGTACTATTCCTTCATTGAATTGATTAGGTATCCGGTTTTCTTTTGGGAGATTAGTTTTCTTTGTGGAGATTGGTTTTTCCGTGAAGAGTTAAAGGTAATTTATGAACCAGTCCCGAACACTGATTGCCAACATCACAGAGTCATAGGGATAGGTATTGGAAGTACGGGAGAGAATGTCTTTGATATATGGTATAGTAGGTACTATACTTATAGAAATAAAGAATGCACGGATGAGTTCTTTCCAATCGTTTTAGACTGTACGTACGATAATATACTTGTAGGGCTGTCGATGGGTAAAATAATTACTCCGATTTCCACGCCAGTGTCCTTTCGCAACCCATTCCATTGTACGTGCATGAGCGATCATGTGGCCATGATATTTCAATACCTTTATGAGGTGGGTAGGTATGCATCTATTTACACTGCTTCACCCCCAAAGATGAACGACATACACCCTCCTTATTGTACATGTAGTCGTCCGTATGAGACTTCACCTTTTCTAGATACTTGTACATGGATATTGCTAGTAAGCACATCTAGTTCAATTGGGTATAGTACCAATGGTACTCCATTCTTGATAAATAGATCATAGGAAAAATAAGTTTAGTTCCCTTAACCCCGGACCAATTTGTCATTCTGCTGTTTTCTGAGACCAAATTTCCAGGATTTCCAGGAGGTCATTCATGTTCAATGCAAAAATGGCTATGACAAAGAACATAATGTTATTTACTAGTGTCCAGAGTCCAGGTCAGAGTCAGGCATGGACTGAAAAAGATTTCCACCCCTTCTTTTGCCCTCTTGACCGTTCTTCATTCGCTTCTTGCCTTTACGTGCCTTTATGAGCTTTTACGTGCAGTATTTGCCCCCTGAATTGACGACTACGCTGCATACGATTGCACAGCAGTCAATTTGGCCCTATAATAAATTAATGCCAGCACAGTTCTTGCCTTTACCATGCTTTTACGTGCATTGTGTTTAACAATGGCAAGACGTCCTTGCCTTTCACAATGTGTGTTCGGAACAATACAATGAGGGCAGCCTGTCTGTCACATCTCCTACCATGTAAGATGTGATGTGTCAAAGCACGATGAGTGACAATTGTAACCAAGGAGGTGCAAAAAGACACAAGCTAAAATAGAAGGAAAAATGTGTCACCCTATTTCTTTTTATGCAATGGACTGGGTGACTACCCTTAATTTACACCCCCCAAAATTGGGAATTTTTCGATGGAAGAAAGGAAGAAAGGAAGAAAAAATCTACGCAATGGACACAGCCTTATGTAACGCTGACATTACTACAATACACTTATTGTGGAGGCCTAGGAAGTGACACGTCCCTTTTTTCAACGGACACCTCTCGAGAAAAAAATTGTCCGCAACAAGAGATCCAAAATCTCCAAAACTGTTCCACCATGGCCACCAAAAACATTTTTTGACCATAACTCAACAAAACCATAGTTTTGATGATCGGGTTTTTTTGCTGGATAGCGCCAGATTCACCCGATGCAACAATACCCTACTTGGGTTCAGATCACCACCAGCAGTTCTATGAAAAATCGTAGACTAAGTTGGCGATTTCATACTCGGATGACCACCCGCACTTCCCTTCACGTAGTCGTCCACAATAATCACCTAAAATCTTCCGTGCCACCCATAGTATCCTGTCGATCAACTGCACGATGGATTTCTATGATAGCACAGCAAGAGATACCGGAGTTCAGGTAAATATACACGGTAGCATCTACATCTGAGGTTGTGCATACGACTACACAAAAAAGTTGAAGTGGCAATTGGCTCCACCACTGCGAAGGAGAACAACAATGGAGAAGTACCAGCTTTGTCATCCTTCCAAAAAGTGCAAAGAAAGTAATTGCTTTGTCAATAAAGTTATTGCTGAACTTGATCTTCAGTGTCTGGTACTCAGGTCATCTGAGATCCATTAGAATAGAGACAATCCTACTGGACCAGGATGTCTATGCCTGCATGAAATTGATTCTGCTGTTTTGTTGTTTCTTTATCTGGATGAGCCTAGTCACAGCAGTGGTGGCTACATTAAGTGGCTCAAAATGCTCACTGGAAAAACAGTCAGAAAATCAACAATTTCAAGATTCTACAAAACAAAACATGAGAAGTAAAGAGAAGCCCTTCAACACATGCGACAATCAACCGTTTAAAAGTTGGAATAAAACAACAACAAATCAAATATGAGTCAACAATCAGCATGACGTTGAACAGATTCACTTGATCTTTACGACTCGATGAAATTTCAGCTAAATTTTTATTCCATCAATTATCTAATTTTTAGGAATGCATTTCATCAAATTATTATCTTTGTATTAATGTTATTAGTTGCTTTGTTCTTGTTTTACTCAAACTTATGAACAGTTGATTGTTGCATTGTTTTCTGAAGGAGGAGGCAGCAATGTTGAAGGGCTTCTTTTACTTCTCATTTTTATTTTGTTTTGTTTTGTTTTGTTTTGTTTGTTTGTTTCAATAACTTTCTTTGACAAAGCTATCACTCACTTTGCACTGTTTTTGATTGGATGGCAAAGTCAGATCCTCTCAATAGTTAATATCTTTCACAGTGCACTGGCCACTTAATTTTGTGTGTGTAGTCGTAAGCTGTTGTAAGCAAGACATCAGATGTCCATGCCCTGCCATGTTTGTTGACCCGGACTCCGTGATCTAATGCTGCATTGTATGCAAGAATAGCATGGTGGCCTGGCAAATTTTTGGTGGCAACAAGTGATTATTGTGGACAACAACATGAAGGGAAGTGCGGGTGGTCGTCCAAGTCCGAAATCGCCGACTTAGTCTACGATTTTTTGTAGAGCTGTTGGTGGTGATCTGAACCCAAGTAGGGTATTGTTGCTCTGGGTGAGTCTGGCACTATCCAGCAAAAAATACGATCATCAAAACTCCGGTTGGTTGTTGAGTTATGGTCGAAAAATGGTTTTGGTGGCCATGGTGGAACAGTTTTGGAGATTTTGGATCTCTTGTTGCGGACGATTTTTTCTCAAGAGGTGTCCGTTGAAAAAGGGGCGTGTCACTTTCTAGGCCTCCAGAACATCACATAAAAGAACAGTTGACTTTTTAAATGAAATTATTATTCCTTTTTCACGACTTTTTGGGCACTTATAAAAGGCATTAATTAACCCTATTTATGCTGGCTTAAAAAAGGGCGCCCCATTATGCCTTTTCAGGGCATAATTATGCCTTTTCAGGAATACTTTGTATTTTTTGAGAAACTTTTCACCTTATTTTTTCGTTGAACTCAGTAGTGAAGAATTTTTATGCATGTTTATGACTTTTCCAGCATAATGACAATTTTTTGGACAATTACGCCTCAGTATGTTTGCATTAAAAGATATTTGCCCAAATATGCTCAAGCATGCCTTTTTGGAAATGAATTTAAAATTTTAGGCATAATTTTGCCGTTTCGAGTAGCAAGAAGCTTTTCACCACAAAATATTTGTGAAAACTTCCAAGAACACAGTTTTGCATCCAGCAGTCAATGATCTTCTTGAAATCCCGAAAAGCAATCTAAACATGTCTGAAGAAAGTCCGTTTAGTGTTAAATGACTGATTATTAGTCCATGAAAAATGTTCTAAATTATCCTAATCCTGTCTCTTCCAGCTACTGTGTAATATTTGCACCATTCGCATTATATATGCCTAGTATTAACATGTCATCGGCAAAAAATAACTTATGCACATTCTCTCCTAATATTGATTCCAAGCCTTATTACCTTTTGCAGGTGAATGAGTTTATTCTCTACAGGATTAACGTAGGTATTTTCTACCTTACGGTGCAATATTTGCACCATAAGGAATAGTTTCCCCATCTTTTTCTTATGGTGCAATAATTGCATTATAGTACAATTATTACACCATGAGGAGGACGATTTCTATGAGCATTGCATAGAAATGTAAAAAACTCATTTGCCCTCAAAAGGTAATTTCAATTTGGCAACATTATTTGGATAGAAATATTTAGGCCTCATTTTAGGCATCTTAACACAAGAATGCTTGGCATAAGTCATACCTTGAAGAAGTTGTACCAGAGAAAACAAAAAAGTTGGAAAAGTTGGACACCAGGCAGCCATGTGCCACACCACTTGCTATCTCTGGCATAAAAACCCCATGTATTCCCTGATGATAACTCAACTCCTCTTCTCACTTCTTTCTCCAGTTCTTAGCTCCCTGATGGACTTTTGCCACGAAACCTTCACCATTCTCTTCCTCTCTTCAGCATGCATCTAGCAAGATTTGAATTATGTCACAAGTCCAATTCGATCTGGAGTTGTATCACTTTCCCTGCCACACACACGTTGTCCATGATGATAACTCTTAATGTCACTGTTTCCTCCAGTTCTTAGCTCCCTGATGGACTTTTGCCATGAAACCTTCACCATTCACTTCCTCTCTTCAGCATGCATCTGGTGAGATTTGAATTCTGCCACAAGTCCAATTGGATCAGGAGTTATATCATTTTCCCTGCCACACTCAAGTTGTCCGTGATGATAACTCTTCATGTCACTGTTTCATCCATTTCTCATTGCACTCATGAATATCGACAACAAAACAAACCTTTCATTGTCTTTACAATGGAAAAAAGAGTTCTTTCATTGACTCAAAAATCAAGACGCATTAAGAGGCTTCTGTCTGCAATGAGAAGCTGTGTTGAACATGGTGGCTGGCAAATTGTTATGCCCAGAAATACCTCTTCATGTACTATCACGACAGAAGAAGATTTCTCAACAATTATGCAAGACATGGATTTTATCAAACTAACAAAGAGATTGAATCTAATATGAGCTCACATTTAAATAGGTTTGGACTGGATCATGATGATCCTAACACATTCATGTCACTTTTGAATTGTGTAGTAGCTGAGAAACTAAGAAGGCATCTTTCTGAACAACTTCTTAAGGATGGGAAGCAACCTGTTAGAACAGTTGCAGAACTGTGTGAAGTCATAGCTACCTTCCTATTTCGAAGTTGGTTCTGCCTCTCTACTCCAGTTGCATACAATCAGCTTCTTCTTTCTCTTGAAAAGTCAGAAAATTTTATGTTGACATCACAATCAAGACTTGTCGGCATGATTCCTTGCATTCATGGCTATGTCGTGCATGTAGAAGTGGTGATGATGAACTGAAGAATGCATGGGTGCAAGATAAAAATCGATTGCAAAATCTAGAAGAGTTGGAAGAGAAAATGTTTGCACCTTCAATCAAACTAATTATGAACAAGAGAAGTTATGAATTGGTATTGGATGATGAGCCAATAGGCTCTTGTTCTAGTGATGTTGAATGCAAGACTTTGAGCTATCACAAGGCTGGAAAAAGGGTCCAGTTGTTGATGCCATTGCAATTCTCATTTAGGATGCATTCTTGGGATGCGTTTACGTGTTAAGGGTGAAACTGAACTCTCTAACGTAATCAGTTTGGTTGACCTCTTTCCAACACTTATCTCCTCAAACCATAACGTCTCAATCAAGTTTGACAGGGGATATGACAAAATGAAGTGCTTCACACAGTGGGACTCAAAGGATACAGAATAATCAATGTTGCAAGTACTGTTGGGTCAAATCATTGATTCATTACTTCAAAAGAGGCCAAGGATTATATTAAAAAGATGGAGTCAAAGAAAGATAAGGACAAGAATCTGACATTAGGATTATTCAAGAATTTTTTTTTGGAGGGATCACCAACTGCAGGAGCTCAAGTCACTTATCTGCAAAGAAGGACATTGATCTGTGTTAGAGTGATGGGAAAATGTACCATGTATGCTTTTGTAATTTGTGATGTGCTTGATAAGGAAAAGGCAGTGACAGATATTTGCTTCTTCAACACTGGTGGATCAATCAAGGACCACACATCAAATCTATGGATAGCTATTCGCAAAACTGACTTGGGAATAAATGGGAATTGTCTCTTTTCCAAAAAATGATATCCCCTGCCCGTAAAATGGTTGAAGAAATTCTCAGTAACAATTGTGGACCATTGACAGTAGGACAATGTACCCGTGATTGGTTCCTATTATGATGTTTTCATTTTACAGAAGGGATATTCCATTTCTTTTCTCCAACAATGAGAACCCTCTAACAAACTTAAACTATCACAGGAACTCTTGGAGGGACTGTGGATGAATCATCTGTATCCACAGATGAACTGAAAATGAAGAAGTTCAGGGCATGTGCAAAATCATGGTATGGGAGTCATTGATTAACAGAATATATGCAGCGAGGATCATGTAACGAAAAATTTATTGCCCAGAGATTGGTACAACAACCTTGGGTTAGCAGTGCTGTTGATGTTGGTTTGCTACAGTCCAAATGTGGAGCGCAATGGATAAGTATCACCAGATGCCATTATTTTGGCAGATTTGCCTCATGAATTTGATGAAAATGAAAAGCAGGTTCTCTTTGTAGAGATAAAAACTAGGCAAACAGGACACACTATATCTGCAGGAAAAGAAGCAGTGAAGAATTATGGTGAGATTGTATTTTGCAAGAATGATGATGATAAAGGTTGCATGCCAGCTTCAAATAGGAAACAGTTGTTGCATCAATTGATGGTTACAAATCTGAAGTATGGGCTGTTTGTCACTGCAGTAGCTTTTGATAATGAGTCGGAAAGCATCCAGTATGGAGTTGTTTAATTCAGCCATGATATTAGATAGGATCACTACATGTTTGCTCAAAACAGTGGATGAACCCCTCGGTGGTTGACTTTATGACAAGCAGTTATTATCCCATGGATAAAAAATGCAGACTGTCCTCTTGGATGTCAGATGAAGATATTCATGATTGCATCAGTCATTACCCCATGTGGTCACCATTGTACAACGGTGTAGTGGTGTCTGGAAGTAATGATGACACCAGTACAACTGGTGATGAAATGGATCCTGATGTATGCATGTTCCACCCAATGAATCCAATCAGTGTATTCAAGCACTACCAGCAATTTGATTACAACAGATCAAAGTGGGGATTGGACAAGAACACCAAAATTTTGGATCATGTGTTCATGTTGGGACTGAAGATTTCTTTTGAAGCTCATTATATTTTAAGGATGATTTGTGGGGTGGTGGTAAGTACTTGGTGATACCTCAGGCTAGAAGAATTGTTCAGTTTCCAACTGCTGCACAGTTGAGGACACAATGCAAGAATTTGACTTTAAATGATTTTGCTCTGCAACTTGGCATTGACACATTCAAATTCTTGCAATCATCCCGGTACCATCAGCACAACATCCAAACTCAGAATCTGTTAGTGGATGTATCAGCTGAAGATCAACTGATAGAAGAATTCAAGAAGTTTAAGGAGGAGCACCCTTGGCCAGTAAAAAGATGCAAAGTGGAAGTATTCTCAGAAAACTCAACCTTTACAAGACTAAAAAACCTCAAAGATGTTGATCCAACAAAGAATAGGAAGAAATGCACCCTCGTGCAAAAGGGAATATGAAATACCACCAGACAAGTTTCATTTGTAATGTATGTAAAGTTTCACTTTGTGCTTATCCATATGAAAGGCAAAATAACAATGAGTCATGCTTTGAGGTGTGGCACAACAAAAAATTGGATGGAAGAACATACATAAACTAATGACAGCATCATTAAAGCTAAGTCATCAGCGGATGACATGTTGGGAAATGACAATAATGAGTCATCAACATATTCAGTTGATGACCAAGACTTTCAGCAAGTTCCTGAATTGCCGGACACTCAGGGCATGACCCTAGGATTACATAATTCAGATGCCCTGATATACCTTGGAGTACATACAAGCCGTATATCATGAAGTCTGTGATTCAAAAGAACTCATTCATGACTCTTACAGTATTATATCATCTCATGGTTCATACAATACCACACCGGGCTCAGATGGTGCTCATGTATCTATGCATTCCTATGACGGAGTGACAATATTGGTGATTCGATACATGAACAGGCATGGGACAGGCTTTTTAATTACCTTTAATGGTGAAAGGACAAGTCAATCTCCAAAAAGAGCCAATCTCCAAAAAGAAAGCCAGATACCTTGTCATTTCAATGTAGGAATTGTAATACTATTGGTAAATGCCAAAAGAAAACTAAGTCTTCAGAAGAAAACCAATCCCCAACTTATTTGCCAACGTTCACAGGTTGATGTATTATTTATGCCTTATAGACAAAATCAAAGATTTCTTGAGAAGATGTTTTCACAACTATATTGATTGTGTATAAGAATATTTCTAAACTGTTCTTTGCATGGGACATGAAACATAGTTTAGCAATGATCAAAGATCTTAGACTTTGTAAGTTAGAATTACATGTTTAAGTTAGATGGTTAATTGTATTCTAGCCATACAATTTTTCTAAATCATACACTCTAGACTGACAAATTTTGAGTAACTATTTTAACAATATAATGCAGTAGGATAGACTTTTATCTAGTGTTGCTATATTAGATATATAGATGATGTCCATTCTTTTTAGTTCAAATGCATATAACATTATGCCTAATTACTTTGAAAGAATATATCCTCCAATGGTAGGTTGTAGTACCCTACAACAATACTCTTCAAGTTATAGCTTAGGTGCACAGCGTAAAAATTGTTTTATAGAGCCCATCGTATTATAAGATCCTTCCACCCAATTTTCTTGACATTTGTGTGTTTGTCTTAGTAAAATTTCCTCTACGAACCAAAGACCAACAAGAATCCATTGTAGTCCTTTGAAACAACACACCAATATGTGTGTAGCTTCACATAACTCCTTCTGGTTTTGGAGATATGCATGACATACTACAAGTTAAAAAGAATTTTCACCTAAAATAAAAAGGTAAAATCTCAAGTGGTAAGGACTCCTCAGGAAAAGGTCTCCATTGCCCCCAATCCCAGAGGCATGGACTCCCCAATACAGAATTCCATAGCCCCAAACAAGGGAATACCCCTGAGAAGGGTCTACACAAAGTCCGTTTTCAACAAAACAGACGGAACGGCATTAGCATTGCCCTTCCATCCTCACAATTACACAAAAATAGTTCATAAAATAAATCATCGGCTCCTGTTGATCTACCTATGGAAATCAAAATTAACATTTTTTTCGACCGACCGGCTCAGGTCACTATCTATAGGTAGCCATGGCGTGACCTTCACGCACCAAAGCCATGGACATCTTCCACCTCAAACACAAGGTACGAGCAATATTATTTGTTCACAAATGAAAATTTCATTTTTTGTGATCGCCAACACATTTTTCTGTGCGATTGATGATCTAACCAACATAATCTTCGTGATTTATGATTTCCTCCGGTTTTGCAATTGAGGACATCTCTAAAACTTTTCTTTTCCATTGTAAAAATAAGCCATTGATTTGAGCAATTGACTTTGGTAATCGATAATTCCTACAATTTGAGGTAATTCATGATCAAGAATTCTGGCAAAATATTTTGAACCAAGACTTTAAAAAAGAGAATAATAATAATAATAATAATAATTTCATATCAAACTAACCTCAGCAGGGCTCCCAAGTTTTTCAAGGCCTTATTTAATAATACTCCCCTCAGAGAGGCCATAGAGAAAATGTTGACCAGTAAGTCAAGCCAAGAAGGCCTCAGGCCACAAGAATGTGAAAGGAGCTCTGGGAGGTCCAAGCCAACCATCTCTTAGATCTCCACTGCCATGGACACCCCCAAGGTGATAAATAAGATCAAGGTCTCTTACAAGATGACCTTATCTGTTGCCATCTTCAATTATGAGGGAAGTCCTGAACAGTTTCTCAACCATGTCCAGACCTCTCTGGAAATAATCTCCCAGAGAGGATTGGACAAAAAAGGAAGCCTGTAAGGCAGACCTCATGGTTGAGGAAAAATTGACTGCGGCCACTGAGGCCAAAGCCAAACATGAGGGAACACATGAAAATTCTCCCATCCTCAAGTCATGGACCAAGGCAACTGCTGCCAAAAGATGCACTAGTGAGGCCCTAGAGTCT
Source organism: Cyclotella cryptica (assembly GCA_013187285.1). NCBI lineage: Eukaryota > Bacillariophyta > Thalassiosirophyceae > Thalassiosirales > Thalassiosiraceae > Cyclotella > Cyclotella cryptica. Next base: position 429,087 of record JABMIG010000117.1, on the reverse strand, counting down.
GCTGGCCAAGCAATCTTCATCACTGCAAACGAAAAACACCGGTAACCTCCCCGTACACTCGAGTGTACGGGGAGGTTACCGGAGCCCCCGGAATGATATCTTCCGGTAACCTCCCGGTACACTTCTGTAACCCTCCGGTAAACTAGTGTACGGGAGGGTTACTGGAGTCTACCGGGAGGTTACTGGAAATTTGACACCAAGAGGAGCTTTCGGATTTATTTCTACGTACGATAGGAATTGGTACCTTTTTACAGGAAAACAGACTTCTCAGTAAGTCTTAGAATCGATATCAATCTAATTAGTGGCTATAACAGCATTACTTAGTAGCTAAAAAAATGTTTACCGGTGGCATACCGGAAGTGTACGGGAGGGTAACCAGAAGTGTATGGGATGGTAACCAGAATGTTACGGGAAGGCTACCGGAGAGTACCGGAGGGTTACCGGAGCCTACGGGAGGGCTACCGGAACGTTAAAGGAGGGTTACCGGGAGGGCTACCTACTGTTGGACTACAATAATAGAGTATGTGTAATTTATCTCCACTAATATAATTAAACATACTACATTAACATATTTTAGGGGCCCGCCCAACACATCGCCCACCAAAAGGACACAGGTGCCAAAATTTCAGCCACAAGCTGCTCCATGATGAAAACCAATACTGTGGACAATATTATCACCAAGGTAGAAGAAAATTAATTATTTAATTGAAACTAAGCTGAAATGAAAACAATTGTAATATAGTTTGACTTTGATAACTCACCATAAAAATTTACATGCCTCTGCCAAACGTTGTTGGCAACATGGCGGTGCAAGGCGAAATGCCAAACTCAGTCTGTGGACTGAGTTTCGGCGATTTCGCCCGTAGACCTGTAACTAATTAATTGGAAAAAAATTAACACGTGTTGAGTACAATAGTGTGAAAAAAGATGAGTTCATGAAAACTCACCCCCAAAATATACCGGCCGCTGCCAATTGTTGTTGGCAACACGGCGGTCCAAGGCGGAATGCCTAACTCAGTCTGTGGACTGACTTTCGGCGATTTTGCCAGTAGACCTGTAACTAATTGATTGAAAAAAAATAGCATGTGTTGAGTACAATAGTGTGAAAAAAGATGAGTTCATGAAAACTCACCCCCAAAATATACCAGCCGCTGCCAATCGTTCTTGGCAACATGGCGGTCCAAGGCAGAATGCCTTACTCAGTCTGTGGACCGAGTTTTGGCGATTTTTCCAGTAGACCTGCAACTATTTAATTGGAAAAAAATGGACGTGTGGTGAGTATACTGGTGTAGAACATGAAGAGTTTTAAATATCTTACCCCCAAAATATACCGGCCCCTGCCAATTGTTGTTGGCAACATGGCGGTCCAAGGCGGAATGCCTAACTCAGTCTGTGGACTGAGTTTCGGCGATTTCGCCAATAGACCTGTAACTAATTAATTGGAGAAAAATTAACATGTGTTGAGTACAATAGTGTGAAAAAAGATGAGTTCATGAAAACTCACCCCCAAAATATACCGCCGCTGCCAATCGTTCTTGGCAACACGGCGGTCCAAGGCAGAATGCCTAACTCAGTCTGTGGACTGAGTTTCGGCAATTTCGCCCGTAGACCTGTAACTAATTAATTTAAAAAAAATGGATGTGTGGTGAGTATACTGGGGTAGAACATGAAGAGTTTTAAATATCTTACCCCCAAAATATACCGGCCGCTGTCAATTGTTGTTGGCAACATGGCGGTCCATATGAATGCCTTACTCAGTCTGTGAACTGAGTTTCGGCGATTTTGGCAGTAGACCTGTAACTAATTAATTGAAAAAAAATTAACATGTGTTGAGTACAATGGTGTGAAAAAAGATGAGTTCATGAAAACTCACCCCCAAAATATACCGGCCGCTGCCAATCGTTCTTGGCAACACGGCAGTCCAAGGCGGAATGCCTAACTCAGTCTGTGGACTGAGTTTCGGCGATTTCGCCCGTAGACCTGTAACTACTTAATTGAAAAAATGGGCGTGTGGTGAGTATACTGGTGTAGAACATGAAGAGTTTTAAATATCTTACCCCCAAAATATTCCGGCGGCTGCCAATTGCTGTTGGCAACATGGCGGTCCGAGGCAGAATGCCTAATTCAGTCTGTGGACTGAGTTTCGACGATTTTGCCTGTAGGCCTGCAACTATTTAATTGAAAAAAAATTGCCATGTAGTGAGTATAATATTGTAGAACAAGACAAAATCTTGATTGCTCACCCCCAAAATATACCCGCCACTGCCAATTGTTGTTGGCAACACGGCGGTGCAAGGCAGGAGGGATAACTCAGTCTGTGGACTGAGTTTCGGCCGTTCCCATGATGGGCTGGTGAGGTATCAGTCATGTAATTGAAAAAATACACATGTGTGATGTGAAAGCAGTGAGAGGGCGCACTGCTACAGTTGTGTCTGGGTCAAACCATTGTTGTAGTATGGTACCATACGTAGAAATACTAAACTGTATTATCATACGAATATGCCACACAAGAATTTGGTGGAGTGATACAAAGGAATAGGTAACAAACACGTAGACACACTACGCCAATTTTCAGCCCCACTTATTATTCTTATGTTGTGTTCTTATTTTTGGTGCAGTCACTTCTGGTAGTACCATATTTTGAAAATATGAATAGGCCCAAAACGCACTCACCAAATGAAATCATAGATCAAGCCTAGAATTGAAACCAAAACTAGACCCAACAGGTCGCAAAATGTGAGTCACGAAACAAACAACCACCCCAAAGATATTTTTTGCTTCAAAACTTAGCGTGATAAACGAAAATGCGGCTTAAGTAATGTATAAAAATACCGGTAACCCACCTGTACACTCTTGAAATTCCGGTAACCTCCCCATACACTCTGACATTTTGCGAGTGTACGGGGAGGGTACCGGTGTTTTTCGTTTGCAGTGATGCGGTACTCCACCCAACCTTCGGACACTGCCCGTTGCCCTTGGACCACCATCATTGGGGAGCAGATTGACTGTGAGCCCTGGACGGATGTTCATGGGACTGAGCATCCCACAAAATGCCTGGCATCTTGGACCTCCTCTTTGGAGTGTGTCCAGTTGCATCTGGAGACTGTCTTCAGGACTGATGCAGTGGAGCAGGGATGGTTCTACATAAGCAATGACCCGTCCGCGACTTTGAGCAGAGGATTCATGACTTAACAGGTATGTGGAACTCTTGCCGTGCCTATTCTACTCTTCGAAGGCTGCAAAGTTGATGAATGTATGAGGGCCATTTGATGATGCTGACTTGGCAGGCCACATCCTCAGGATGGTTCCTAGGAACTGACAGGACCAATATGAGCTCAGTGGAGTGTTGGTACCACAAAGTGTCAGGGAACTTCCCGTAGTCTTTGAATGCATCAAGAAGGCCTACCCCACCAAGAAGGTTGGAGAACAACCCAAAAATGCAGCAAATCTAACTACTTGTCAAAAAAGAAGCTCAGTGGAGTGTTGGTACCACAAAGTGTCAGGGAACTTCTTGAAGTCTTTGAATGCATCAAGAAGGCCTACCCCACTGAGAAAGTTGGAGAAGGACCCAAGAATGCAGCCAAGTCTAACAACTTGTCTTAAAGGAAGATGAACTCTTTTAGTGACCGCATTCCTAAGAGATGTTGCACAGAGAAGTACTGCTCTCTCTGCGAGAAACATGGGGGTGCACATACCAACCACAACACTCTGGATTGCTAGAAGTATGACTCCAATGGTAACCCAAAGCCAAGCTTCAAAGGGAAAAACCCAAATGGAACCTCTCGCGGACCAGAGAGACCTGCTAGAGGATGAAGTATCTATACACAGCTATCCGCTAAAATCGACAAAAGAAAATGAAACTGCTATCAACAGAAAATGCGTAAGCACCACGACATGAGTGACAGTCATGATTCAGACTCATCCTGAGATGATGGATTTGGGAGGTAATAAGTCCAACAGTAATGATATGAATATCACTTATCCTAGTCCAATTAAAACTACCCCACGTGCCAACATAACATATTCTGATTCAAACAATGTCAGTTCAAATCCAGCACAGGAGACCTAGGAAATCTCCCAGCCGAACCAACACAGAGTGAAATAACTGCCAAATTGCCGGACCCCAAACTATCAGGTGACCTTTCAATAGTGTGAATCACCCTTTGACAGGTAAAGAAGGATGGGTCACTACTGTAGTAGCCAAAGCATGCTATAAAATGACTGAAAGTCCAGCCTGTAAGAACATTGAACACCCTACAGGGCGTCGTACCAGTAAAACAGTCATCAGGATTCTACTAGACATAGGATCTGGTGGTGACCTCCTGGTCCAGGCAAAAGGAACAAAAAAACACTTTCCCTACTTGACTAGGCAGGTGCCAAAGTCTTCGGACATGTCGAATAGAAGCTTCCTCACCAAAGGGTGGAGCGAAGTTAGCTCAAAGTTTTTTGAATACTCGAACAGTAAGGAGTACTTAGTGACTCCCTACATAATAGAGTGAGATAAGAAAAAGATGACTAAGCCAGTGTTTGACCTCATTCTTCGATGTCAAACCATGAAAGAGCTCGGAATTGTTCTAGATTTTCAAACTAAAGAAATTACCATTGATCACATCTTTTTTCCAATGACAGACATCAAAAGTCTGACCCCATCAAACATGGATAAGGCCTCAACTGTCAACAACAGCATGGCTAACAAACTGCAAAGTATGCAGGAGGCAACACAGCACGTAGTGAAAATACTAGATTCTAATTATAAAAAGGCAGACCTCCAATCAATTGTCAGTACCTATTGTACTCACCTTAGTGACCAAGTTCGAAACTTGTTACTGGAGTTGCTCTCAGAAGTTATGGGACTTTTTGACAGAATACTAGGGGATTGGAACACAGATCCCATGTCCCTTGAACTCAAGGAAGGCACAAATCCATATCATGGTAGGGCATACCCAGTACCCAAATCTCGGAAAGATACAACTATCAAAGAACTGAATAGATTGTTAGGACTGGGAGTGGTAGAGTTTCAGCCCGAATTGGAATGGATGTCACTATCATTCATCACTGCAAAGAAAGATGGAACTGTACGCTTTCTCACTGATTTTTGAGAAGCAAATAAACAACTAGTTAGAAAGCTGTTTCCCTTACCCAAAATCAGTACAGTTCTGCAAGAGCTAGAAGGATTTACCTGTGCTACAACCCTAGACTTAAACATGGGTTACTATACCATTAGATTGGATCACAATTCATCCAATATATATACTCTCATTTTTCTGTGGGGCATGTATTCATACCTCTGATTGCCAATGGGCATTGCAGGTTTGCCAGACATCTTTTGACATCTTTCAAGCAAAAATGCACTAATGGTAGCCTTAGAGTTCGTGTGAGCTTACCTTGATGATTTGGTATGCCTCACAAAGGCAAACCTGGAAGACCACCTTGACAAATTAAAAATGGTTCTGACGAGGCTACACACTGCTGGCTTGCAAATCAATGCCCGAAAATGGTTTGTCCGTGCCATTGAAATTGAATACCTAGGTTATACTCTCACATGTACAGGGATTAAACCACAAGAGAAAAAGGTAAAGGCAATTCGTGTGATCTCACCGCCAAAAATATCTAAGACCCCTGTAAATTCCTGGGTATGGTCCAGTATTGTAGAGATCTTTGGACAAGATGCAGTGAAGTGCTTGCCCAGTCCACCTCACTGATAGGAGAGTGTGGTCACACCAAGGTCACCAGAGTCAATAAGGCAAAGAAATGTCCACGGTACTGAGACACAGTGCATCAAAAATCATTCAATGACATGAAGACTACATTTGTCAAGGATGTAGTCCTGGCCTACCCTGATTATTCAATGGAATTTCAGATAGACACTGATGCCTCGTCTAAACAATTTGGATCAGTATCACCCAGGGTAATAAATATGCCCCTTGCATTTTTCAGCAGGAAACTGTCGACAGTGCAGCAGAAATACAGTGTGACCAAACTTGAACTACTGGCCATAGTAGAAACACTAAAAGAGTTCAAGGGCATATTTCGGGGATAAAGATTGAAAGTCTACACAGATCACAAAAATCTAATCCAAGACGCCCTTGGATTAACCTCTGACCATGTCTACAGATAGAGATTGCTCCTCAAGGAATCTGGCCCCGAAATTGTTTACATTAAAGGCATACATAACACTATTGCTGACACCGTCTCTCGCTGAGACATCGGACCAATCCCAAGTGAGCATAAGAACTGAATGACATTCAAAAATGCTGTGTCATTACACCGTACAAGAAGAGAGTGCCATAGCCACCTCTGCATACCGAGAGGAAATGAATCTGGTATTTGCAAACTGCTGCAAAGAAGGTGCAATCTATACCCGTTAACAGTACAAGATATTCCCCATGCACAACAACTTGATGCCAGCCTGAAGAAGCTTAAGTATCACTACTCAACACAATTGGTTGAAAGTACATAAGTTCTATGCAAAGAAAAAATGGTCATTCCAAAAAGCCCTTCAACACCATCTGCGGTTCGTTGGTACCACCACTATCTACAGCACCCTGGACACACTAGACCTAGGTTGCAAAGTCCGGCAGAATTCCGGCGGAATTACCTGTTACTCCGGAATATTTGCAATTTTACATAGTAACTAGATTACTACGTGTGGCAGATTACTGTAAAATTCGCTAAGTAATTAGCTTGTTTTAGTCACTATTTAGATCAAGATGACATGGAATCTTACAGTAACCAACCGTAACCACCAAATAGGTATCCAGAACATAGTCTGTCCTTCTGTCCCATATTCTGACACATGGCTGGTTGTTGATTGCACTTCTCGAAGGGGTGTGCTGCAGCTGTTGCTCATTTCCCTTGCCCAAACTCAAATCAACCACCATGGGAATCCACGCTCCGCAAATCTCCCATTTCCCCATCAATACATGTCCGATTGCCACGCGCCCGGCACCACCCTGTGCCTGTTCTTGCCACGGATCAACGACAGCATTTTATTCTGTGGGTTCCCTTTGTTTAGTTTGTTTTTCAGACATTATCTGTCCAATTAAATAGATTCGATTTTTTCCTCCAATAACTCTCCAATCCCCATGCGCCCACCACCATCCTGGGCTGTCTTTATTTCTGTGAGTTCCCCTCCTGTTTTTGTTGAACTTTTGAGACACTCTCGAAACCTGAAATTGCATGCTACTTTTTTCAGCCCCCACACAGGTAATCCCCCATTACTCCATCAATAACACTCCAATCCCCACGCACCCGCCACCATCCTTTGCCTGTTGTTGCCGCAGATCAACGGCTGCATTTTGTCTGTAAGTTCCTTTGGTTTTGTTTATGATTTTGGACAATCTTGAAACTGAAATTGCATTTCATTTTTCAGCCACCACACAGGTAATCCTACCTAACTCCACCAATAACTCTCCAATCACCATGCGTCCTCCACCACCCTTTGCCTGTTGTTTCCGCGGATTGACGACATTTGACGTGAGAGTGTTTGGTTGTTTCCATTGTTCTTATTTCCTCTTTTCTTTGAGGTTGCAATTAAAAATTCGTGCACAGACCATTGTATCCCTCTACCCCAACCAGCCTCACCCCATCCACGGCTCTTCCACCTCCCTACCATTTCTTGAAGAATGGTGCGTTTTACCATTCTGTACTGCCTTTTTTACCTCAAGTTCTTCCCTTTTCTAAATCAGTATTGCAACTTTTCACAGGCGACGCCTCGTGAATCTTCCTCCTCCTCCTCATCCCAATCTGAATCAGAAAATGATGTACCCCTTGCCAATTTAAAAAGGCTACCAAGACATCCATTTGAAGAGTCTTCAGATGATGAGGATAACATCTCCTTGTCAGAACTAGCCAAGGAACATAGGCAATCTTATTTGCAATCACAGAGCTCTAATGATGAAGACGTGGAGAAGGAGGAAGAGGAGGAAGGGGATGCTTCTGACTATGAAGAGCCATGGGGTGGGGTGGTTGAGGATGATGTCCTCCCCCCAGTTTCAATTTGGTTTGGGATGGTGGTAAGATTGTCAAATGCCTTGATCCTTCAAGTGGAGCCAGAATTTGGAGGTGTCATCACTGCAAGAACAAATGGAGTGGTTGGAATCACACTAAGGCTCTAGGACATGCCATTGGGGGGAAGGACATCAGGGGCTGCAAGAGTGTGCCTCCTGAATGGAGGAAGTTGTATATGGGCATTGTGAAGAGGAAGAGCCTGGCAGCTGCTGAGAAGGCCCGCCATCATGAGAGGCTGTCAATATCTATTGACCAGAAAGAGCAGAGAAGATGATGAAGCAGGCAGCAATTGCAGCAGCCTACAGTCATGAGAAGTCAAGTCTTTTTCGAAAGGCTAACCAAAAAGCCGGTAAGTTGTATGAAGACAAGGATTTCACCCAGTTTCATGGTAAAGGTCTCTGGGAGGAAAGGAAGAGGATTCCCATTTGTCTATTCAGGGCATGGTATGAAGGTTGGGAGTCCTTGCAACTTAAGAGCATGGGTGATGATAGATTTGCAGCTGCTCTAACTGAAAAATATGGTGGTCTCAAGTTTTATGATGTTTATGGTCCTCTAAATTGATTTACCTGGAAGACAACTGTTGTGTTCTCTGGAAATTAAATGAGGAAGCCTCGGAGAAGCCAGCCAAGGGATATGGGTATAAGTACTGCATTTTGCTTTGTTTTCCAGGATATGATATTAATGAACCATACGACAGGCAGCCACAAAAATACTGGAGTCTACAAGAATTGCAGAAGGGTTGTGATTTCTACGGCATGGTGGAGGATTATTACAAGCAGCATCCAGAAGAAGCAGAGGAAATTGGTTTGAAGATTTATAGAAATGATGGTGTTATAGATGAAATGACAGAATTGGAGGCATACAAGATTGCACAGAAGAGAGTGTTGGTGTCAAGTGATGCAGAGAAGACAGTAGATAAGCAAAAGAAGAAGAAGAGGGCATAGTTGCTTTTTCCCCACAAATTTGGTTCCTGTGGGTGCGGTTTTTCAGCACTATAGTACCTATTGATTAATGTAATTGAAGTGGTTAGTTTATGTTATTACAATGCATACCAGTCATAGTAGTAATAGTTGTTACAATGGATATCAGTCATAGTATTTATAAGATGCAGTAATATGACAGTGATATTACTGTAACAGAGAGTAATATTACTGTGGAATATTACTGTAGAGTACAGTAATCTGGACTTGAAGAACAAAAATGCAACAGTAACAACAGTAACGTGATTTCGTAACATTCCAACAGTAATATTATGAAAAATTGAGATGGTAGGAGTGTATATACTCCTACCGTAATGGGACTAAAAAAGTTGCATTGTGACACAGTAATTTCACTGGAACCAACAGAAATTACTGCGGTAATTACGATTGGTTACTGGTTACTGTGTTTTTGGGACGGTAACCAAAATTGGAATTTGCAACCTAGCACTAGACTCAAAGAACCCCTTCGTGCTGCAATGTACTGGAAAGGCATGCAAAATACCATCCAAAAATATGTCAAAAACTGCAATGCATGCCAGGTCAACAAGAGGCATAAGCATAATTATGGGAACTCCCTACTAAATATGTCATCACAAACACCTGGAAAGCACTATGTGGGGATATTATAGGGACGTACATGATCAAAGGTAATGATGGGACACTAATTTTCAAGTGTCTAACTATGATTGACCCAGCTTCCAGTTGGTTTGAAATAGTTGAACTGCCGGTATTCACTGAGGCAATTATTCATATGGATATAAAAGGGCGTAAGGGCAAAAAGACCCATGAGGAACCTGAGTTGGGATACTTTGTGGAATCATCAGCAATGATCAGCAACTCAGTGAACAAGATTTGGTTTACTTGGTATCCACTTTGTCAGTACATAATTTATGACAATGGAAGAAAATTCAAACTTCACTTCAAAGCCCTATCTGAATTTGGGATCACGAGTAAGCCTACCAGTGTCAAGAATCCACAAGCAAATGCTATTCTAGAACAAATATATCAGGTAATTTCATGTTTGCTCCCGACTGCTGAAATAGACATGGCCCCTTCAGTAGAACCAAGCAATAGTTACTTGGGCCATTCACTCAACTTACTACACAGTACTAAACGCCTCCCCAGGTGCAGCCATTTTTGGATGGGACATGTTGTTTGGCATGCCCTTCCTGGCTGACTGGAAAAAATTGGAGAATATAGGCAACGCCAACCAGACCAAAACACAGAACGAGAAAATCACTCAAGCTGTGATTGGGACTACAAAGTTGGTGATCTAGTACTTCTTACTACAGATGGTATACTCTGCAAAGGTGAAAGTAGGTATGAAAGTGATCCTTGGACTATCACATCAGTTCATACAAATGACCACAACATGATTCAGCGTGAAACAAAATCGGAATGATTATATATACTACGAGTTACACTTTTTTTAACAATCAAACTTAAAACAGGATTAATGTCAGTTTTGAAACGGCAAAAACAGCCTCTCCCTCTTCAATCAACACTTACTTGTTTTAATTTTTTCTTAACAAACTCTTTAGTTTGTTATAGTTACTCTAGTGAGAACCCTTTTTTGACCAAAAAACGATTGAGTTTTTTCCATTTTTTCTGAAACTCCATTAGTGGGGACAAGTGACATAGGCTAAGAATCTGCCTTATTTAGTACCCTTAGGTAATAAAAATTAAAAGAATCTTATGCCTAAAATAAAAAGGTGAAATCCCAAGTGACAAGGACTCTCGTGGAAATGGTCTCCATTGCCCCTGATCCCAGAGGCATGGACTCCCCAACACAGAAGTCCATAGCTCCAAAAAAGGGAACACCCTTGAGAAGGGTAAAAACATACCAACATTGTATAGAACCTACGCAAAGTTCTTTTTAAACAAATCGGATGGAACAACATTAGCATTTTCCATCCTCACAATTACACAAAAATAAGCTCATAAAATAAACTCATCAAACCCTGCCGATCTACCTTTAAAAGTCGATCTAAACATTTTTTCGACCAAATGGCTCAGGCCAATGACTTTTATTTTGTAAATCCACTGCACACATCAATAATACACATCATGCACACACCACCTTACTTTTGCGCGGCAGTGGAATAGACGGTTTTGTTGGGAACAGCCAAAAAATGCAGTACCAACCCCCTACATTGTAAATAGCAAAGAACCTATATTTTTTACATTGAGGCTTCACTAACTTCCTTGGATCATGAACTTCTTTAGATTGGTATGTTTTGACAATTTTTTTAATAATAGACATCTTTTCGTTAATACTCAAATTTCCTGGTGTTCCCTTACTACTAATAAATATGCAAGACCAAAATATTATGTCGTGCACGGAGGTGCGCCACCGATTTTTTTTCAAGCCACGCTCGAAATTTTTTTCTCGCCAGATCAGCCATTTTTCACCAAACGGCGTCTTTATTGGCTCCGACAGCACCAATTCTTCCCCGATAGCCAAACCAACCAGCACAATCCACCATCTTTTATCTCACCCACAATCCCCCCGTGCTGTTTTGGCAGTGACGCCCTATTACTCCCGTCAGAGCACCAACAACACCCTCCATTTTCGTCGATTTTTGGACTGTTCTCGACAATGTCCACTCGTGCACACCGTTGTGGCCGTCAATCAGAAGGGGATCCCTTCCACAGCCAACGGGATCCACTGTCATTGAGGATGACAACACCCCTACCGTCCATTGCCCCAATCCAACAGATGATGTCTCCCTGTTGGATCAGACCATTTCTATGTCTGTCGCAGATGTTGAGCCATCAACTATCCTCGTGCCATCCATACCTCCCATGCCAACCTTCACAACTGTCAAGCCCAAACAGGAGAAGTTGAAGGGTACTGTCTGTGTGGCAGCATCTGCCAAACTCAACAACAAAGCACTCACCTATATCAAAAGTGCAAACGGGAACATTGTGATGCTTCAGAATGGCATACACACTGAGCGTTCGTATAGTGACAGTTTATTGGCCAAAGGTAAGAACCACATCAGTTCTATGCAAAAGAAAATCAAGATTTTTCATTGTAAGATTGGGGGAGGATTGAGGAGTTTGGCAAAGGCGGAGAAGAAACTAACTGAGATGAAAGCCAAGCATAAATATGCAATCGAATCTTTGAAATTGGAAGTTGCATCGCTGAAAAAGGAGTTGACAAAGTCCAACACCAAAAGGGACATATACAAGGCCAAGGCTGATAAAGCAATGCAAGTCAAGGTTGTAGAAAAACCAGTGAGTGCATGTGTATGTATTATTATTCCTGCACAAATATTTTATCTCATTTTACAGTTCATCCATATTTCGTAGGCACCAAACAAACCAAGTCAACTAGAGCTTGCAAGGGAAAAATCCCGTCTACAAATTGAGGAGAAACATGCGCTGATGTCTCACAATAGCAAGATCAAAAAGGATGAGATGGAACACAACCACAACATTCGCAAGAAGCGACTTTCAACTATCAGTGGTGGTATTTTTAGCAATGATAACAGTGGAGCTTTCGTGAGTACTAACCCTGTTAAAAATTCAATGAAGACATCCATTCTAATTTGTTCTTTTTGTTTGTTAAGTATTGCAAAGAAAAAAGTTGAAGAAACATAAGAAGACAAGCCGCCGTCATCGTCATTATTCATCCTCTTCGTCTTCCTCGTCTTCCTCTGATTCCAACTCCGACATGAACACTCCTCCTCGCCACAAATGCAAAAACCATAGGTCATAAGACCATTCAAAAAGAAGAAAGAAGGCAAAAAAACAGCACCATAGGAAACAGCATCATCATGACATGGAAAGACAGGTATCCGATGGGAAATTGGCATCCATTGATTATGGAACTACTCCCACCAGGAAGACCAATTCAGAATTTGAGATTGGTAGTGGTGGCCTTTGCAATACCCCTTCATGCAACTCTTCCAACAAAAATGGACTAGAAACCCCACATTCCATGGATCTATTGGTCTGAATGCATGTATGTTCCTTTTTGAATTAGAACTCTATAATAGATCTTGACAGAACTATTATCCTGAATGCATAGTATTTCCTTTTGAATTAGAAGACAATAACGGAACTAGAACTATTTACATTACACTCGTAAAGCACCTACTGTTTAATTAATATGCACTTAATATTAGAGCCAAAGAACTTGTGTTTTTCTAAAGAAACCACATACACAATCGTGAGTAATGGTGCCCAAAACTTCATGAGCAGTAAATGCAGGACTGTGTCTGTCTACTTCTCTCAGGACACGAAGTGGGTATGAATGAATTCCTCTTACCATGACTCTCCAGGCTAATTCTTGTGGGTTCCATTCAGGTGATCGAGTAGGTAAAAAGAGAATGAACACTCCAAATTCATGCCACACAAAATCTATCAGATATTTGTTGTCTTTCCCAGTGTGAATTGCTGCGTTGTCCAGTACCAACACATCTCCGTACCTCAAATACCCCAACTGACAAGCTCGCTCAACGATAAGAAAACTCTTCAGAATCATTGTTCCCATCATGAATTCTCCAATAAAGTGCTGGTGAGCTGACATCAATACCACACATACCATAAATGGAGTATGTATTCCTAAAGTCAGCAGGAGCTATCACAGCAGGGACTTCACCTATTCATATAAGGGCCATGTTAGCATACTCAAATTCAATATGAGATGGAAAACAAATACATTGCAATAACTGACCTGTAAGCACATTTCTTCTTGTCCTTCTACAATAAACCTCTGCTCCTTTGATCAACTTCTTGCCCCCAAAGCGCAACTTATCTGGTGCAATTACTGAGAGAGCATCAAGATACTCTTGTGCCCTCATACAGTTCTTCTCCTTAAACTGATCGATCGGCACAAGGTTGGGCTTCCTGAACCCCCCGCTGATCAGAAAATAATTGTCAAACCACTGAGAGACAGTCGACGTAGACGTTACTGTCCCTGTCAAAAAACGGGGGGGGGGGAAAAAAAAAAAAAAAAAAAAAAAAAAAATTGGGCGGGGGTTTTGTTGGGGGGAAAATCTTTCTAAATTTTGTTGCGAACTTTACATACAAAAATCTTGATGTATTTGTCTCCTTGGAGACCTGGCTGACGTTGACTGTCAAAATGTCATCCCCTCCCAAACGATTGATGCATGAGTGTTAGATTATTGGGGATATTATGGGACTTACCGTTATATACCAATGATTCTTATTTAGGCATCTATTGGGTTTTTCCGGAAGATTCTCCGCTTTTCCCAGAGGATCAGCTACAGACTTCCTTTTAGATCTACGACACAAAAATAGAGGCTCTTAGAAGACAAAAGAACTCCATTATGGAATTCTAAGAAGCTCTCAGAACTCTATGACCTACTTTACGGAGTTTCTACATTTATCTATTATTTTAGTCTTAACACTATTTTAAGCTCACAATTCCTACTTTACATAATTCTACACTAACTGCAACTAATTTAACTACTGCCTAACCAGGGGACGCCCTACCTAGTCAGTCAACCTACCAAAAACCTCGAGAAATACAACACGCTTCCTCTGCGCAAAAGAGAAGAAAGTCAACGAAGTTGGGACCTGATCAATCTCAAGCATCACAACAAGTGAAATCGTTGTACTCACCAAGAATCAACGCTACGAACGTCAAACATCGTCAATCACATCAAACACCGGTCAAACTAGTCAAGTCAAGGCAAGTCAGCCAAGCAAGTCCGTGAACAAGTCAACACAAACAAATTCCCAACCATTCCGCCCAGAACAAGAAGATCGAAAATTCCAAGACCAAACATGGCAGGCAACGCACCATCAAATGCCGAGTTGGCACAACAAATTGCAGCACTTACTGCTGTGGTCACTAACCTTGCCAATGCCATCGCCAACCAAGCTCCTGCTCCAGCTGTAGCTCCACCCGCAGCTGCCGTCTCCTTCGCCACCTCACCCGGTGTAGCCGCCATTGAAGAATTGATTGATTACACTACAAAACACGGTGCCAGTCTCTACGAGCAAGAAACAAAAGCACTCGGGACACCATTCAACATGAAATCAAATCAAGTGGTGATTTTTGAGAAGGAATTGCAAGACAGGGCAAGCATGATGGGCTGGGATCAAGGCGCCCAAAACATCCTACAGTTCACAAACAAGGACGGCAGACAAATCAGCCTCATTGCCGAATATGGCCAAATTGACGCCGAAACACTCAAGACAGCATGCAACAAGTTCATGACAGGCGTCAACGCAGACAAACGAGCAGCACAAAACAACAAACAAATGTGGCGCTGTTTGTACAGCAGCCTCACCAAGGAGGCCAAGGCAACCCTGCTTACCTATAAGAAAGATTATGAAGTGATGGTGAATGGGCAGCCAAAGATCGTAGCCCCTCTCATGTATAAAACCATGATGAGGCTGGCAACCCTTGATGGAAACGCCACGGTCACGTCCCTCAGGACTAACCTTCGCAAGCTCACGCAGTATGCGATAAAACACAATGGAAACATTGATGAGATCCACACCTATTTCAATCAAAACTTCGCCCAGCTCAAGGCAAGAGGACAATCCGTGGATGACGTGCATACAATCCTCTTCGAGGCTTACCTTCAGGGGGTCCCAGACACCACGTTTCACGATTACATGAGCTGGTTGCAAGACGATTGGACGGATCAGACAGGAGACATGAAGGATGCTACGCACGAAGACATCATGAAAAAGGCAAAGGCCAAATATGACCTCCTTGTTAACAGCGGAAAATGGGGAGCTAAGTCTCCAAATCAAGAAAAGATCATTGCCTTGGAGGCACAACTCAAGCAGCTTCAAGACCTCAAGCTCTCAAAACAGCTCCTCAACAAGCTCAAGCAAGGACAAAAGGGACAAGGCGGCCAAAACCAGAACCAGAACCAACAGAAGCAAGTGAACCAGCAGCAGTCATCCGGCAAACAAAGGAATCAAAAGGACAGGTTAAACAAGAGATTCCAAAAGAAAGACAAAGAATGGAAGAAGACTCCTCCCAAGGACAATGAACCCAAGCAAAAACAAGTGGGCAAGAAGATGTTCCACTGGTGCATCCACCACATGAAGTGGACGCTCCACAAACCAGAAGACTGCAAGTTGGGCAGACAACAGGCCAGACAAGGCAACCAGCAACAGCAGCAGCAAGCCAACAGGCAACAAAACACGGCAAACCAGGCAACTTACGCTAATGTGCTAGCCCAATTGACCTTGCAAGCTGCTGAGGCTGCTGAGGAATGATGGTGCGCCCCGGCATGGCTGGACCTTGGCTTGCTAGCCATGGCCGAGCCCACCATTGTTTTGCAAATTCAAGCCTATTCATTACTTACCATGTTCTGCATGTTCTGGCTCCTCGTCCCCCACACCTGGCACTTCCATTGATACCTCGAACTCCAAGCCATCCGACACGGTCACCGCATTCGATACCGCCGCTCTCGCCGATTACCTGTGGTAAGAAGCAAGAGATCTGGCAAGAAAAAGCGGTTCCGTGAGAAAACGAAGAAAAAGAAAAGAAAAATACCCAAGCTTACTCACCTGTTAGTGGCAGCCTTTCAGGTTGGTTGTTGCGTCGAACAAGCCCTTCGAGTTGCTTACCTTCGGGCCCGGCGGGCCACCCGCTCCTTCTATTCCGAGGCACTTAAAATGAGGGAGAAAACAACAGGACGAGTTAGCAAGAAGTATTCTTCAATAATTGCTTTTCAAGCACATGCAGGCGAGGACTTACCTACTGACCTTGCCCGCTTCGACACCGACTCCTTCCGCATTGGTGTTGACACTCTCTGCACTCGATCCCTCTTCGGCAACAAAGAACACTTCGAAGACCTGAAAACGTACGATGGGTCAAAAGTAACAGGAATTTCAGGGGGGTTAGAAATCAAGGGTATAGGCACCTTCGTTTTTCAGATCCAATCCAACGATGGCATCATCGACACCATTAGGATCCCAGGCAGTTTCTATGTGCCCGGCCTCAAGTTGCCCCTCCTGTCTCCACAGCACTGGGCAGAGACAGCTCAAGACAACTTGCCTGTCAAGTATGGAACAAAACTAGAGTCAGATGAGGACGGATGCACACTGCTGTGGAAACAGCAGACAAGAAAGAAAAGATTCAAACACGACCCACTCACCAAGACACCAATCTTCCGAACTGCTCCAGGGACCCTCCGGTATCAGGCTTTTGAAGCCACCTACATGGCTTGTGATGCTTCCCATCTGAAGGAGCAAGTCCGTGTTGACCTGAACTGCCTCCACGGACACGTCGAGACGGACTCAGCAGAGTTTTCTGCCAAAGAGGACCTCTTAAGACCTGAAGACCTCAGGAAAAGTGAGGGAGATGGTAAGGACGGGGGGAAGAAACAATCCAGCCAACACAAACAGACCGTGTCGTCGACCAATCTCAACTCCTTGAAGCCTCCACCCAAGCTGATGATGACCAGGCAGAACTCATGCGCTGGCACTACCGGCTTGGTCACCTGCTGTTTGTTCAATTAAAACAATTGGCAAAAAATGGGGAGATACCGACGAAACTGGCTAAGACGACACCGCCGAGATGCGCAGGTTGCCTTTTTGGGGCCATGACAAAAGTTCCGTGGCGAACAAAAGGCAGCCAGTCAGGCAAGCAAGTATTTCAAGCCAAGGGGGGGGGAGGGGGGGTCCCGGGGGTAAAAGGGGGGCCCGGGGCCCCGGGTTTGTGGGGGAACACAAGGGCAAACACACCACACAGAGATACAAGGCAGCAACAGTCTTGTGACCATTTTTCGGCCTCCGCTACATCCACATGATGACTAGCACCTCAAGCAATGAAACCATCAAGGCCAAACTCGCATTCGAACAATTCGCCGCCAACCACTTTGTCAACATCGAGCATTACCACGCCAACAATGGCCGCTTCGCCGACAATGCCTTCATCAACCACTGCTCCGCATGGCGACAACGACTCATCTATTGTGGGGTCAATGCCCATTTCCAAAATGGACTGGCTGAAAGAGCCATCAGAGGAATCACGGAGGATGGAAGGAAGCAATTGCTCCATGCCATGGCAAGATGGCCTGAGGCAGTGGACTTGGCTTTATGGCCATATGCACTACGTTATGCAGTGCATCTTTACAATACTGTACCTGTGCTAGAGAATGGGGTTTCACGATTGGAACTCTTCGCAGGCACCCAAGTAGGAAAGCGTGCAGGATCACCATACGTTCGCATGCCCAGTCTTCGCCCTGCAGAATTCCGGCTGCAGGCAATAGTATGCCCAGATGGTCACCAAGAGCATGCTTAGGGCTTACTTTAGGCCCAAGCCCATTTCATGCAAGAAACGTCAACCTGGTACTCAACCTCACGACTGGCTTAGTGTCACCTCAGTACCATTGCCGGTTCGATGACTTCTTTGAGACAACACTTCACAACAGGCCCGACGCTGTGACGTCAGCTACATGGACACAGCTCGCGGGGTTGAAGAGGACCCATGGGACACCTACGGCCCTGGAATGCCCGCCAACATTCCAAGAAGCATCAATCCCACAAAATAATCGTGCGTTGACTGCACCGAACGAGCCCATAGAGTTTGTGCAGGATTTTGAGCCTGTTGATGACGCGAACATTCTCGATGACACTCCAGCTTATCCCGTGCAGGATTCTGAGGGAGACGCTGTCACGGACGACTTATTGCCTGACGCCGGTACAAGCTCTCGTGGAAGGCAACACAAAATTCAAGAGCTATGACAGTCCATGTCACAACGGGACTTCTATGGCAATAGAAACATGTACTACATGGCCGCCCAGGGACTTCAACGGACAAACGGAAGCTGACCTCTTTCACAATTCTCATTTGGAACTTCAAGATCGCATGAGCCCATTGCGTTCATGCAGAGATGATGGGTGACATCATGTACTTCCATCAAGCAATACGTCGGCCAGATGCAGGAGATTTTGTAAAAGCTGTAGTGAAGGAAGTTGAAGCGCATGTCATGGGACAAGCACTGGGTACTAGTCAAGAGAGAAGAAGTCCCACGGACACTGGTGCTTCCGGCAATATGGGCTATCGCCATGAAATCTCACGACCAATGAGATTAAGGGTCACAAGGCTAGGCTTAACATCCATGGCGGCAAGCAAGTCTATGGTGTTAATTACTTTGAAACCTATGCCCCAGTTGTGTGGTTCGCAATAAGATTCATGATTATCCTTGCTATATTCTTGTCCTGGGCAATACGTCAGATAGAGTTTGTACAGGCCTACGCAAAGCTCCCATTGAATGTGACATGTACATGGAATTGCCCCCAGGAATCAAGACTCAACATGGGAATTCCAAGGACTAGCAAGCAGGGTGGGTTTGGAACCAGTACATGGTAGACAAACTCCGCTTGAGTTGTTTTTCAAGAGTCACTGGATTGGTGGGTGTTTTACCTTGACGACATCATTTTCATAGTGTATGTTGATGATGGGCTATTCTTTGGTAGTGATGACGACACGCTATCACTCATCATCAAGAGGCTTATGACTCGGCCTTAACATTGAAGACCAGGGTCATCCAGCTGACTATGTTGGAGTCAACATCAAGAAAACACGTGATGGTAACTACGAATTTACCCAATGAGCTTTAATAGATGCCATCATTGATGACGTCAACATCGGTGACTCATACACCAAGTACCGGCCAAGGTAACATTACAGCTGCATGCATTTCGGTGACTCACGAAATTCCAAGGGAACTTCAATTACCGCTCAGCCGTGGGCAAATTGAACTACCTCGGACAAACTACCCAACCGGACATCATGTATGTGGTACACCAAGTTGCCAAGTACTCCGCCGACCCTAGACAGGAGCATGATGAGGCAATTGTTTATATGGTGAAGTACCTCAAGGTTACACGTCATTCTAGGAGCGGATGGGTAGTCTTCTATGCAGCCTGCCCTGTCATTTGGGCTTCCAAGTTGCCGTCACAAGTTGCGCTCTCCACCACTGAGGCTGAATACATAGCCATGTCTATGGCCCTCCGTGACGTCATTCCACTCATGGAACTTATCAAGGAAATGATGGAGCCTAAATTTGAAATAGTCAATACGCAGGCCTATGTGTATTGCAAGGTCTTTGAGGATAACTCTGGCGCACTTGAACTTGCCAGGCTTCCACGACTACATCCACATACCAAGCACATTAACGTATGCTACCACCACTTTCGTGAACATGTAAGGAAGGGCTTAATCAAGATCTTTCCCGTGGATACCAAGGACCAAATCGCTGACACTCTCACTAAAGCCCTCGCACAGAACGACTTCATACGTCACCGTAAGCTGATGTGTGGGCAGTAATCTACTATGCCTTTCACAAGAGGTCATTGGGAGGGAGTGTTAGATTATTGGGGATATTATGGGACTTACCTGTATGTACCAATGATTCTTATTTAGGCATCTACTGGGTTTTTCTGGAAGATTCTCCGCTTTTCCCAGAGGATCAGCTACAGACTTCCTTTTAGATCTATGACACAAAAATAGAGGCTCTTAGAAGACAAAAGAACTCCATCATGGAATTCTAAGAAGCTATCAGAACTCTATGATCTACCTTACGGAATTTCTATATTTATCAATTATTTTAGTCTTCATACTAATTTAAGCTCACAATTCCTAATTTACATAATTCTACACTAACTGCAACTAATTTAACTACTGCCTAACCAGGGGACGCCCTACCTAGTCAGTCAACCTACCAAAAACCTCGAGAAATACAACAATAAGCACACAAAAACGGTATAACCCGCCCTGTTTGTTGGTCTAAATTCCATGGTGGGCCGCAAATAAAGGATCAGTAGGACCGGGAGAGCCGTTCTGATCCTCGGGTGGCCCAGTATCAAGCCTAGAGGACTCACCTTCATCATCTGCAGATGACATCCGTCAAAAATCGACGAAAACGGAGGGTGTTGTTGGTGCTCTGGCGGGAGTAATAGGGCGTCACTGCCAAAACGGCGCGGGGGGATTGTGGGTGAGATAAAAGATGGTGGATTGTGCTGTTTGGTTTGGCTATCGGGGAAGAATTGGTGCTGTCGGAGCCAATAAGGACGTTGTTTGGTGGAAAAAAATACTTTTCGATTAGACTAGTCAACACAAAATAGTATGTCCTACATACATACATAAAATACAATACTCTCACGCGCAGGAATTCAATTGATTCCACCATTTCCGCCGCCAAATCCTCCCTAGTAGCATGACCTCCCCCATACTAATTCGAGATCGCTCTTCGCCACCCTCATTCCCCTCATATATTGGTTCTTCACCGACGTTTCCACCCCGATCCCTCACTGAACCGCCGACATCGTACCTCTCACCATGGCGCTACCGCAGTCAACCCAATATCACCCTGCAACATACCCCATTACTAACTTTAAAAACAGTCAATAGCAGTTCCTACCCTCATGATATCACGGCAGGCAGACCTCCAGTACTCCAGCCACACGAATCTAGATCCCTTTGTCCCATGTCCTCCCGTTTTTTGACACCACTGCAAAAGCAACTCCCTTCACAGCATGCTATTATCCATCGCTCTCCCCAAATACAAGGAGCTCCAAGAGCCATCACACAACACCAGTTGTTTTCATTTCACGCCAAAAAAACCATGCCCACCTCCGCAAGACAACAAACTCCACACCCCAAAGTGAGAGCTTCAAAAGCAAACCAGTCAAATAAACCGCCTTCCGCCACTCGAACGATGCCTCCAAAGAAGACCACCAACACGCAACCCCAGACCACACTCCAATCGATGAAAACCAACGATCCTCCTCCACCCCAAGACAACAATGAGCTCAACAAAATCATCAATGAGATAAACAATCCCAAGCTTCTCTCCGATAAAGAACGCCCAGAAGAAGGAACGCAGGACACCTTGCCTTCGAACTCTCCCGCAAAAAAGAAACCCAAGACAACAAGGACGGACTCCTCGATAGCGGCCGCCATAGCTAACTCCGTCAAAAAGAAGTCCAAAAAGAGATCCACCTCCTCGTCCACCACACCCGCATCAGCACTAAAACCGGGCAAATACTCAGGCAACTCAGAGGAAGCCGCCTCGGTCCCTCCTCATCAACACAAACACCGCAACGTTTTAGTTGATATCTACATAGATTTCAACAAAGAAGGCCTCAAGCAATTTGAGGGCGACAACGGCAAGAAGATGGTTTTTGCGGTACAACAATTGCTTATCAACTTAAAGATAGCAGACCGACATGCTACCTTGAATCCAGCTGACGACGCTCTCGAAGATCCTCCACTTGGCGGACAATCCTCACACCCTGTCCCGACAAACATGACAGCCCTAAGCAATTATGTGAAAGGGCTAAACCCTCGCGCCTTTCAGTCCAGCCGCTCCTCACAAGATCACGATCACAGCACCGGGTCTCGGAGGGCTTCCTCGCAGGCCTATGGCTGCATCTCGATCTCATGTGATAAGTACCCCGAGCTATTAATCACACAAATTTCTTATGAGTGGGCCAGGTTCGGCAACCAGCTGAAAATAAAGGAACTCCAGGCGATCCAAACAGTGACCCCATTCCTAATCTACTTCATTTATTCTCTCACTCACAGACAAATGTTAATAGACGAACAAAGGGACATCCTCCAAGCCGCTCAATCAGCAATGCGAGAACAGGATTATTTCCTGGATCGAGATCTCCCCCTCTCCTGGGGTTATGACAACATCCCTCTCTGCAGTCTCCGTATGAATGTCCCGAGAATCCCCAAACACTCGGAACCGACGACAGACCTGCAGGAAAGTCCTCCATCTGGAAGTGGACAAACGGGAAGTAGAGAGAATCTCACACCTGGTCAATTTCGCCAAGAAATCAGGGATATACTCACGCTGGTGGGGCTCACACGCCCATCCCACAGAAGGAGTCGACTGGCAGTCCTCACCTGGTGATGTACAGAGGGCAGCCAAATTCGCTGTGAAAACAACAAATTACAACGCCTCCATGACGAGCATAGATGTCTTTGGGTTCCTGGACTTGAATGATTTGATCGACCTCAAGAAACCAGACGGGAGTACGCTCCGCTCGTTCACTGGTCGAGAGTGCCTTACATCCTTTTTCAAGTTTCAAGACTCTACTTCCCTGATTGTGGAAGTTCATCAACAGGTCCCCTTGGGATCTGTATCTCTGGTATACCCTAACATCCCGGAAGGCGAAAAGTTAATCACAGGACTCGCTAAGCAAATTGCTGCCTTCAGCATTGGACATCTCAACGACCAAAGCGTCGACGCCACGTTCCTCAAGGACTTTCTACTAACTTTTGTTGACCCCCAACTCATTCACGAAGTCCACATGTGTGAATGGGATTCTGAAACCCAAACCCTGCTTACACCAGATGAGCTAGCAGAACATTCAGCCTCCACCGAACTAGAAGCACAAGGATGGTGGAAAGACGTAGTCGAACAGTTCAAAGCCACCAAGAACCAAGGAAAAAGGCCTTTTGCCTCCCCACAAGCACTGTTTGATCTAGACGGTGCACAGTCCGTGAAGACGATGCACGAGGCAAACAGTACAGCGAGCACAGAACACTCTCAGGACTCATCCAAGCAAGTCCAAATCTCTCAAGACAATCCCACATCGGGAAGGACCTCCGCTGGCTCCGAAAGCAGCGTAGTATCCGAAGAGGACCGCGGCAGCAAGCGGTCGGGCCACACGCCCCCAAGTGTTGGAGTACGGGTAGAAGAAAGTCAGGACATGGATTACAGCTCCGATGGCTCAGCCTCGGGCTCGATCATCGAGATCGAATCCATGGCTAGTGTTGCCGGTCCGACTTCGGAGCTACCCGGAACAACCGGATAGTCAGCAACAAGGCCCCCTCCTCGATTACGGGAGGCAGGGTCTCTATTGCCGAGAGTAATCTGTGCAAATCCTCCAATGGCAGGAGGTCCCAACGCCGGGCAGGCACTTTTCGTTCCTTAACCAACACAACCAGGACAATTCAGCTATTTTGAGAAGCCGGAAGACGGACGTTTATCCACCGAGTCGGGCAACT
Organism: Cyclotella cryptica; assembly: GCA_013187285.1. Classification (NCBI taxonomy): domain Eukaryota; phylum Bacillariophyta; class Thalassiosirophyceae; order Thalassiosirales; family Thalassiosiraceae; genus Cyclotella; species Cyclotella cryptica. Next base: position 405,126 of record JABMIG010000117.1, on the reverse strand, counting down.
TAACCAGGTGTCACATGCAAAGCTCAGTGACGCAGTCCAACGAAGACGTCTACTATCCTCCTCATCCCACACCAATGAATCATCAATCGATAAGCAACTATGGAAGGAGGTGAGCATAGCCAGGAGCGCAGACGACACTCCTGAACCTCCTATAGTGGATGGATCGTATCCCACCTACCAGGAAATTCACTCATTCCTCTGCGCTAACACTGCCTTGTTATCTCCCATCGGCATCACGCCAGGAAAAAAGGGGAAGGCACAATGCGACTGTATTACGAGAATTTGAATGGTCTTTCCCCACAGATAGGAGGTAACACTAAGCTACAGCGTCTAATGAGTATTATCAACGACCGAGAGATTGATGTGTTTGCATTTAATGAACACAAAATTAATTTTCTACACCGCGACAAAGGGCGGCAGGGTTTTGGAAAGTTATTTCATGGAGGCGAATCCCTCACCAAGGCCATCGGGGGCAATATTAAACACCTCATTGCACGATCGTTAGGGAAACGGATGGAAGGCGGAACGGGTATGGTCGCCTATGGCGAAATGGTGAGCCTCATCAGATCAGATCTATCCGGAATGGACTCCACGGGCCTCGCCCGATGGACGTACATGACATTCGCTGGGAGAGAGGATCACCTCACTACGATCCTGGTTGGCTATAAGCCATGCCGCACCCCAACCTCGCACACAGCATCGCCGTACCAGTTACAACGAGCCTACATGGCAATGGCCAAGAGTGACGGCACATGTCCACAACGAAAGTTTGAGGACGACTTGCTCGACTTACTTCACGCATGGAGAAATGAGGGCCGTCGTCTGGTCGTCTGTCTGGACACTAATGATCACGTGTATTGCAGCCGCCTCGAGAAGGCACTCACAAATATCAACGGCCTCGCCCTTAGAGAAGCTATACTCCACAACACAGGAAAAGAACTCACGGCCACTCACTTTCGTGGCTCGCGACCTATTGACGCTGTCTGGACGTCCCCCGACATAGAAGTACGGAATGTATGCGCCCTCCCGATTGGCTATGGAGCCGGTGACCACCGCCCATTTCTACTAGTCCTATCCTCGACCTCTTTAGTAGGCCAAAATCCACGACCTATTCGACGGCCGGCAGCTCGAAGACTCAATACAAAAATCCCACAATGTGCAGAACGGTACAATGAGATACTCGAAGAACAAATCATTCGACACCGCATCATAGAAAAACTCAATGAAACACACCGCCACGGCTGGAGTAGCGAAGAGATTCAATCCAAACTTAACGCCATTGACAGAACAACCACCCAACTCATGCTAAACACAGAACGGCAGTGTCGAAAACTGAAGTCAGGACAAATTCCCTTCTCTCCCGAAGCCTCCTTATGGATAAAACGCAGTTTAGTTTATCGATCTCTCCTCCGATACTGGGCCGGTCGAATTAAAAATAAAGGTAATCTCTTACGACAAGCTCGTAGGTGCCATATCTCCAATCCACTAGGTCCCCCCCCCCAATCAAAACCCCCCCCCCCCCCCCCCCCCCCCAAACCCCCCCCCCCCCCCCAAAAAACCCCCCCCCCCCCCCCCCCCCCCCCCCCCCCCCCCCCCGAAGGCACTCAATTGATCTTCGACTCTATAGCTGAAATCCGTCAGCAGGTTCCCGCAAACTCCATCAGTCAAATCATTAACCGAGAAACTTGGCAACATACGTGGCAACACAAGCAGGAGTCAACTTCCTCGTCGCAGTCTGGGCTGCACTTTGGTCATTACGTTTCCGGAGCGAGCTCGGACCTTCTTTCAGACATGCACGCACTAAAACCGTCCATAGCACTCTCTTATGGCATAGCGCTGGAGCGATGGAAATCTGGCCTCTGCGTTATGCTAGAAAAGTCACCAGGCGTTAAGTTAATTTCAAAGCTCTGTGCAATCCTCCTAATGGAAGCTGACTTCAACACAGCAAATAAGATAATCTTTGGTAAAAGAATGTTGACCACAGTACGCCGATCCAAGCTAATGCCGGATGAGATCTTCAGTGAACAACAACGAATCGCCAAAGACGGTATCTTATCAAAAGTTTTATTCTATGACATCTCAAGACAACTCCGAGCTCCAGCTGCCCTAGCCTCCGTCGACGCCGCCAATTGCTACGACAGGGTGTCACATGCAATAGCGTCCCTTATCTTTCGAGCTTTCGGTGTCAGGCTATCCGCTACACTCTCAATGTTGACGGCGATACAACAGATGCAATTCTTCCTACGCACAGCGTTTGGCGATTCAAAACACTCGGTCAGTGCCAGAGCACATCTCAAAACCCAAGGTTTCATGCAAGGCAATGGGGCGTCCCCAGCCGGCTGGACTGTTATCTCCATTGTGATTCTCCGCACACACTCAAAGCAAGAACACGCAGCCACCTTCCAATGTTCTGTGAGTGGAATAGCAAAAAGCCTCTCATGCATATTGTATGTCGATGATAACGACCTGATCCACATGTGTGAGAACGAGACCGACACGATACACCACGCCCACGAAGCACTTCAGAGGAGCATCACCGGGGGGGGAATTTATCACCACAGGGGGTTCATTAAAACCTCCCAAATGTTTTTTCTATCATATTGGGTATGATTGGGACTCGGCTGGACAGTGGAAATATGCAGACACCCACTCAGGAGGGGACCACACCATCTTGGTTCCTCTACCTGACAGTTCAACTGCTCCCATCGAGCAACTCTCCATACACACACCAAGCACGACGCTGGGAGGATCTACCTGCCCAACCGGTGCAACAGAGAGCTCTCTCCAATATATGATTGACCGTGCCCCAGCAAGCCCAAAACTCGGGTCTCCGGCCAAGGGACTTCCACATTAGCGTTAAGAAGAAGTTCTGGCCAAAAATTCGATACGGACTCTGCTCTAACACAAGCTCTTACGCAGAACTAGTCTCCGCCATGCATCGTCCGTATTTCTGGATGGCCCCTGTCGGCGGCCTCATACGCTCGGCAAAGCGTGAGATTCACCATATCAACAGTGGTTTCTACGGCTTAGGTTTTCCCCATTGGGGGATTGAGGCCATGATAGAAGCATACAAACGCTTCCACACTCATTATGGCACAAAGTCTATTGTCGGAGTCCAACTGCAACTGTCTCTCAAACTACTCACGATAGAGCTTGGTATATCACCCCAACCGTTCCTTCACGACTTCACGAAGTATGGCAAGAGAGCAACGATGGGATTCCTGGTGGCACTGTGGGAAAAGCTACACCGATTTCGCCTCAACCTGCATATTGGGACAGACTTTTTCCACCCACCAAGAATGCACGATAACTGGTTGATGGCGGCCATAGAAGCTTGCGGATACTCCACAGACAAATGCCTCGTTATAAATGAAGTGCGACTCCATCAACAAGTGCTATACGAGTCCGACGTCTTCCACGCAGACGGCCGAACACTGAACAAAAGATACCTCGCCCTCATACCGGTAGGACAGCAGTGGTCATCTTACAGGTTTAGCCTTAGAAGGCCAACGCCGGGAGCCCTTGAACTGTGGAAAGAAGCCCTTTCTCAGATCGCCCCAGGCGGAAGACGACGGCAGGGGTTAGGCCGGTTTCGTCACAAATCTCATGTATCCTGGCAATGGAGATACGATGAAGCTCTGGACCTCATGTACCGCGTGACACCTGGCGCTACTACCCAGTATCGCAAGATTGACGGGGTTAGAAGAGCTCGACACTCACACTACTCCCCAGACGGCACCTGTAACGACGACACGTTGTCACTACTACTTTGTTCAGTTCAGCAGGAGGGCGACCAAGCGGTATCCATCCTCTCGTCGACTCCTCCCCCACGGCCAATGCAAAACCCATCCAGCTTCCGTACCTTCCTCACGAAATGGCCAAACCAACACATCTGGGCGAACCTAAATTGCTCAGGGGACGGGAAGTGGATCTATGAAGCAATCCAAAAACAGACCCTCGTGTGTGTCGCGGATGGTTCCTATATACGGGAGCTCAACAGTGCGGTCTGTGCAACGGCAATCATCATGGAGTGCTCTAGGGGTAGTGGACGACTCACATTATCGTTTACAGACACTTCCCCCCATGCCAATGGGTACAGGGGCGAACTCCTGGGGCTCATGGCGATTTTCCTCATCCTACATGGAGTCCACCTGTCCCAACCCGGGCTCCCTGGGTCAGTTATGATTTACTCGGATTGCCAAGGGGCATTGAAGACGGTCACCAAACTCTCCTCACTTCACTGCCCTCCCAACTGGAAGCACTCGGACGTACTCCGACTCATAGTACTTCACGGTCAAGGGTACTCCTTTTCCACCAAGCTCCATCATGTTCAAGCACACCAGGATGATAACTCAGATTGGCAAAAACTTGAACGACCGGCACAGTTAAACTGTGTCTGCGACGCCATGGCAAAACAAAGTATATTTGATATCATTGGAACAACTCCACCTTCCCTCCCACTTCCTCTCGAACCGTGCTTTCTCATGGCAAACGGCCAAAAAGTTACCTCCGACGCTGATTGCTCCATCCAGTTCCACGCTCACCAGATTGAAGCCAGATCGTTACTGAATGACCTCCGAATCCTTACCCCGACTCAATTCGACGAGGTCGCCTGGGAGGAAGTGTACTCAACCCTATACAAAATACCTAAGATGATCCAAAGGTTTGCTGGAAAACAAGTTTACGGGGTGGGGGCAGTCCTGTCCAATCTGTCCAAGCAGAAATCCTACGCCCATCTTGGGAATGTCTGCCCCAGCTGCACCATACACAAAGAAACATTGGAACACCTTTTGTACTGCCCAGAGGTAGGTCGGGAACAAAACCTGCAGGCACAACTCAGCGTTGTCAAAACATGGCTAGTAAAAGTAGGCACGGTTCCAGACCTCGTCCATCTTCTAATGACATTCCTTAGATCTCGAGGATCAATGTTCTGGAACGGACAAGAATTTCACCCACCCTTTGTATACGCACCCTTTTTGCAATCACAATGCCATATCGGATGGCGCCACACGATGGAAGGAATGATCTCCCGGGAACTGCTAGCTATCTACCAACAAGACATTCTACTCCCATGGTGCCAACTGTCGGTACAAGGATGGGCTCAAGCACTTATCCAAAAGCTTATCGAGGCCACCCACGGGATCTGGATCTACCGTAACCGAACGATCCACGACAAAATGTCGGGCTTAGTAGCGACTAAGGGCAAAGAACAGCTCCTTCAAGAAATTGAAGCTCAGATAGAACTGGGTGGAGAAAATTTAGGAGAGGAAGATAAATGGATGCTAGAAATAAACACAGAGGCGCTGGAAGAGTTGTCGGGAGAGAAAGAGAGCTACTGGTTGATTGCCATTCAATCGGCTCGGGCTAGGTTCCGTACAGCACACCAACACATAGATTTAAACTCATGAAGCCTCGCTTTATGTGCCCAGGACACTCCCCTGGAAGGAGAGACAATCTCTCAAGTGGTTACGACTGCAACGCTTCGAGTTTAATACTCGAGGCGTCTAAAGACTCGGGCATGGTTAAATTCGTCTAGGTAGACACTCATAATATACCTAATTTCCTAAGTTGTTGTTGTTGTTGTTGTTTGGTGAAAAATGGCTGATCTCGCGAGAAAAAAATATTCGAGCGTGGCTGGAAAAAAAAATCGTGGGCGCACCTCCGTGCACGACATAGTATTAGTGGTAAGCAAATATACCTCCACGTGGAATAGGTTCATTGAAATCTGTTATTATAGTTAGGAACTGTTAGGAATGAGCTACGACTTTTTTGAGTAATTGTTGTCATCACGGGATTTGGTTAATTGCCTTACCGATTATGCCATACTTCGTTACAATACCTCTTCGTTACAACAATACGGTTCTTTTCGTTGATCTCACTTGTTCGCGTCATGGGGGAGACGAGCTCCCACGAATCCTCTTCTTCGTGGACCCGATTCCTTCCGGAAGCATTCGGCATTCGTCAAACCATCGAAGATTCTCCGTTTCGATGGTGCGTGAGGGAGTCGGCAATGTGGGGCGTAGCCACAGGGACTGCGATGGGGATGTAAGTTAAATAAGTTGGCGATAGAGTTGACGTGTGTTATTTAGTGCGCCTCCTATCATGCTGATTGACTCAACAATATGAGTTGATGTTTTTACCATCGATGTAAAGAATTGAAAAAATAAGCTGCTTTAATGCGCCGTGTCAAGGATTGTCTGCCCGCATAATGGAACAAACAAAACAAACTATCCAGTGCTTTTTGTGATTGTTCGCGCCGCACTCACTGAAATATGTGGTCCAAACTAAAGTACAAGTACGCCAGAAGATAGTCAGGTGCAATTTTCCCCCACTGATTCAGTCTAACTATAATTTTATTCTGCCAATCCAGACATCGACTGAGAATGAAATCCCATCCCTTCTTTGCAGGCAATATAGCCTTTTTAACGACCATGATCGTTGCCGCTCCCAGCTATTACTTCTGTTTTCGGAAACGCGAGCACCAAGAAAAAGTCATCGAAATGATGATGGCAGCTAATGATTTTCGTCCCGGGGAAGAAATGCCCGAGACAGTGCCTCTCGATGAAAGTCATCCTTTTCTAAGTGTAAAAGATGATGTTGGAGAAGTTGGAAAAGATCTAAAGAAAGAGTTTGTTGCAAGATTGAAAGAGAAGAAGGAATGGCAAGAGCAGCATAAGATTCAAGACGCAAATGAAGTTTTTCAGGAGGTGACGAGAAAATGACTCAGGCAATTTGAATTTCGGTTTTTTAGTTACTTCAAGTTGGACAATCATTCTCTTATTGGGTTGAGTTTGATATACTAGATGTAAAGCTATCCATTCATTTCTCATGCTTGAATTGGGGCCTCAATTTTTCATTTATCATGATCTTATTATTTTTAGTTAGTTTCAACTGTTTCAACCCATAACAACTTTGACCTCCGTCAGCCGGTAAGTCGGCCAGGATCTTTACAGATCTTTACTAGTAAACTTAATTTTCACCTTTTGGTAGTCATAAGAATATTTCCGGAAAAATCTGCGTTTTCTCAAGGTGTCGAGCAATGATTTTCAATGTCAAGATTTTTTCAAAATCTAAGTTGTGTTGGAAACTGAGCCACTTTTCTCTTTCTTCTTCTCCTTCTCCTTCTCCTTCTTCTTCAGTGAAACAGTTTTTTCACTTTTTGCCAAAACAGGTATATACCCATGAGTTGATGCTAACTTAACTTTAAATAAATAATTTTGGGGGGCGATGTACTGGGTAGTCATGATGTTTTAAATCCTGTTTACCTTTAAAATTATATCTTTGTGAATAGCTTAAAGAACATATAACATCTTTTACAAGCATGCTTCTGTCAACTTGAAGGGATCATTAAAGTGTCACAAAAAAATTACACGAATGGTTCTGTGAATGTGAAGGGAATGTTATACTGTCACAAAAGATTGTCTAACAAGGAACTTTACCAAGCTATATTTTCTACTTTAAAAATGGACGCGAAGCGTGCGAGGCGCTCGCACCCATTTGCAACTGCAATTTAATTAATTAAGTGCAGACAAGCCACATTATTTTCAAAGTATGTCTTCCTCTGTCTCTATGAATGGCATTCTCTCTAGCTTGCTACAAAAAATCTTGCAGCGGCTGCTGGTAATTATTTATTGCACGACAGGCAATTACCATGGCACCAGTTGGCCTCGTAGCAGCGTAAACAAAACTGCTGAATGCTTGCCAATGCCTCCCCCCCACCACTGACACACACATATCCTATCCTGCTTTCTATTAATGGCAAAAAACAATCGTAATTAAAACAAGCAGCTAGGTTGACAATTTAGAATGAGCAAGTGATTTTAATTTATTGTTAGAAATACAATTATTACTCGCTCCCCCTCATTCTTCTTCGGTAATCACTGAGGCAATTTGATCTATTTACAATAGGCTGAATGAATTCATCCAGTGAAATGTGAAACAATTTTATTGTTTTGAGTTGCCTTTGTTGAAAATTCCATGACAGCAAAATCCATCCATCCATCAATCTAGTTGTGTTTGTTGGGGGAGAATGGATGTTGTGTTGAGAATCTGTAGAATTGAAGGCAATAATACTAAGAAGTTAGAAGTGTGAGAGAAGCAAGGACGGTTGAATCATTCCATCAACAACAAAGAAAAAAATCACTCACAATAAACCAGCAATCAATAGCAATGTGTCATGCACAAACTGTAAAGAAATGAGTGAGTGTACAAGTGCAACAACATGCTCACTGTGGATGGGGGATATATAGGGAGAGGAGAGAGGAGCAACGTCAAACATCTCTGAGTTCGAAACTCTTTGCGCAAGCACAAGACACAACAATCAACACAACAGCACCGTCAGGTACCAGTGATTCCTTCATGTTTGCCTGAAGATAACATGTTGAACAGGATGATGAGTGGACTGATGAAAGTCAACGAAAAAGGAAACCGCGAATGACAAACACACCTGATTCGACTTTATTGGGTTTCTTCTAGTCAAAAGTATTCAGTTGTTGCAGGTCTGTCGTAGGCTTTTCATTCTCTTTGTCCTCTTTATGCAACAAAATTGAAATATTATCAACACAACAGCAAACAATAAATACCCAACAATATAGAGAGTATCTGACAAGGGACAAATTAGAATTGATAACTTTGGTGAGACGGAGATTGCAAATGAAGGAAACTCACCTGACAATTTTGCTTGGGATGTCTTTGGTCGTTTCATTGATGCAATGGAAGCAGAAGAAGGGGATGATGTAAACTAAAATGGAAAATGAATAACAATGTTAGTTATGTGTGAGAGAGAGGAGAAAGCATCATCTAACAATTCATAAAAAAGGCAAACTTACCTGGTGTGCACATCATGCAGAGGGACCACCGCTTGGAGATGTTGATGGACTTTTTTATTGCCCTTGTTGGCACTCGATGATGCAAGCAGGGCAAATGATTCTTGATGCGTTTGCAAGGCGATTGGTGAAGAGGGGGCATTGCCGCGATGGGTGTTGTGAGTGCAACTGGGGGAGGCGTCGCAGGAAACGGAAACACTCATGGTGATGTGCAAAAATGGGAGTGCAGCCACTGGAGCTTTCAAGATGGATTCTGTTGCAAGAAACAAGGAAACACAATTACTTTTTTGTCATCTAGTCTAGGTTTTTCCTCATGGAATTAAAAAGATTTAAGGACTTTTTACTCCAATCGCCTTGACACGTCATAAAAATCGAATAGTATATTGACTAGGTGAGATCCTGGCCGACTTTTTGGCCGACGGAGAAAGTCTGCTATCAATTACATTGTTTTAGACCTAACAAAACATAAAAGTAGTCCCAACTGACGACTATAAATCAATCCACAGAGCAATTTCATTTTGCCCTGTAGCATCCTTCCTTTTGTCTCTCAACAGATGACCTTACGTCACAAGGACAGAGTCATATCCAGAAGCATTACATACACTGCGTGTTATTGAAAAAGTATCATTTTGATTGGTCCTCATCTTGTGGCAGTGCTGATTGCCCCAAAATGATGTTCGAAGCAACAAAAGAACACGGAAGAACTGTTGCACCAACAACTCAGGAGTGAGCCGAGCCTTCGAATGTGACAAAAACATCATCAAACTGTGCCAAACCACAGTAAAATGCGGATTATAAGTACCACCACTGTACAAGCACCAAATCCCCAATTTTTGGAACATTTGCATTTTTATAATGTTCTATCTAACCAGTAAATTAGACCTAAAACTATCTGGAATGGTTTCTCCTTCTCATCACCAACACGCCAATATGTATAGGTCCTCATAACTCCAGATAGTTGCGGAGTAATGGCAAAAAGCCGTAAAACTCACATCACAACAGGGCATAACACAGAATATAGGCCAGATTTGTCATGGAAAGGATTGTTCTTGTTGGTTTTTTGCCTGATAGTAATGGGCGGAGCTTTGTAATTCATCCTTCCCGTTGTGGGAACAGCTTGGTTCTTAACAGGGACGATTTGGGTGTTGGCCTCCACCTTTGACTGCACTCCTTTGTGTGCTACAAACTCGCATGCTACATAATGAAGGATGACGGATCTGATGGGTGCTGTGTTTGTTTTACAGCAAGGGAGTACGCTGCAGGCAATAATGACCTCCGATTGGATGGTGCGATAGTGAAGATTACCGACGTCTTCACTGCAGATCACGAGAATCGCACCATGCTCCCGCTCCTAATTCACAACCGTGGATATGCCTATTCAGTTTTCATTTTTACGTGAACTAACATCAGTTCAAATTATATTAATCATAAATTAATTGTTAACTTCAATCACAATTATCTTTTCTTAGCGACAGTCTGTAGAACAAAAAAATATTTATCTATTTCCGGCATTAAAACCATTCATAACCCTGCTTCAGCCATGTGTTCCTTGCAATTTGGCTGGGAATGTTTGTATACACCTCCAATACCCATTCCACCACAATTTTCCTAGTTGGCTCCTTATCGACACCATTTACCATCCCTTCTCCATCAAGCATCCAATTCTCCCATTTTTCTCTCATTGTGGTCTTGATGGATTTGTTGATACCAACGTCCACAG
>JABMIG010000117.1:337081-387081 GCA_013187285.1 Cyclotella cryptica | reverse complement strand
GTCTTCACCAAGCAACAATATCTTTTGACATCCTCACTGTGACCAACCACCAGACAACACAAGCAAATATCAAATATCTCCAGTGAATTATGCTAAATGTATCATGATCACAGCATAGACAAAGTTTTTCATTGCCGAGGGTCTCAGGGCAGCAGCTTTCACTCAAGCCACAGAGGAATATTTATACCGAATAATTACCTGAACTGCTATTGGTGCAGAACCTTCATCATCTCGTGCTTGGGATACCCTTATCAGGCCTTCAAGCATCCGCCGTGGATGGTCCCATACTGTAGTCTTTACTGCGTCCTTCCAGAACCGCTTTCTTTGCATTAACCACTGCTTCCATTCTATTGAGCCAGTCCATCCAGTCGTATGTTGAACCTTCGCCTAACTGGTAGCAGTCCTGTTCAAGAAGGGCTCAGTGGCACTGCAGAAGATCGCAGGGGTCTATGAGCATCATCTGTGTCTGAGAGTCCTTTAGTCAGACCTTGGGTGTGAGAAAGATACTTAACATCAGTAGTACAAACGAATTTTGTAAGTGTAGTCATGTTCAGCTCATGTTCAACAAAATATGACTAACATGTTTTGTGAGTGTACTTACATATTTTAAGTTGACTAACGAGGTGTATGTAAGGAATCGTGCGCACACAAATTCACACATGGATATTGCGAGAAATTAATTGCAATTTTTTTATTTTCATTGAAGTTGAGACATGTAAGTTTCTACTTAGAGAACGATGACTCTAAAAAGCAGTAACTTTTCTTACATAAAGCTTTTTCATTAACTAATCAAAGTTTATTCTGGGGTATTATTACGCCCATATCAGCAGAGCGTGCAACAGTGCATGCAACCGGCTTAAATCCACATGTGCGAGCTCTCTCTCTTGCTTCTGTAAAAGATATAGTGGAATCAAATTAAACTCGTGCGACCTATAAATAATGTTGAATGTGGTCATATATTTAGTAACATATAATTCAGTTAAATATTTATAGGTCATAATGATCTAACACAATGAAGATTTTTGATTACCCATAAAAATCGTTTTTTCATAATATCACGCTTAGTTATAAAGACCAATAGAAGGTCATACTTTATCACTAATGACACTAAAAATCATTAAGAGTAAAAACTTATTTCACAAAATTTCAGTGCAGTCAACTTAAGTACATTACTACTTATCACTCTCTCAGAAATAAAATGGCAATAATGAATTAATTGAGGCCCCCAGCCATGCTCCTAATTGTCTCACTCATGCCCAGGTTCTCGCAAACTGAACAAGTAAACTGCAATTTATTGACTTTGTCACACCCTTGATGTCATCAGCTGACATTCTAAACCAATCACCCCGACCATACATGGGAAAAATCCAGTAAAGTGCAGTAACAGATGAATCCTGATCCGGGTCGATAATAATCAAATAATCTTATTGGCCCCTCTCTCAAGAAAGGTGAAATACCTGGCTGGTTTTATCACTTGTATCACACTTTATACAGCCATTCGAGTTCATAGTCATGTTGATACCATGATCAGTCCCACTTGTCAATTAAAGATTGAGTGTCCTTGGTCAAGTACCATTCAATGTAGGTGTGTTGAACAGACAACGACGTAATTGCTATTACAGATGTTGTTAGTAATTTATGGCTACAGATTGTCTAAGCCATAGATGCAGCTCTAACACAGATGGGAGCAGCAATTGAGTGGTGTCGGTGAAGCAGCCCTGAGCTGTCTGCTAAGTGGCACTCTGCATTTGGAACTTGGGATCCTTGGCAAAGGGAAGTCCAGTGTATCCATTGGGCAGAGTTCCAACACACCCTCTCAGAGAGCTCGGGGCATTGGCTCGTGGCAGCACAGAAGGGGACGAACTGGTATGAAGGTACCACGGTCGGACATTGAGATGGTGCCGAGATTCAAAATGTTTGGTGAAATAATCCGCTAAATTCTCTTGGCCTGGGTGCCAACTAACATGGAAATAACGTTGCTTAACCTGGTCAGTAACCCAGAAAAATCGCATTTCCATGGCACGGGCGCGTTGTTTTTTGACAGTGTCATTTGCAATGCCAGCAGCCGTGGCGTTGTCACAGTGTATAGGGGTTGGAGGCTGTGGGTGGCCGAGTTCTTCGAGGATGAGGCGCTGTATCTTGCCTTCTCTGCAGTTAAGGAAAAGTGCACCCAGCTCGGCTTCAGCTGCGGAAGCTACGACAAATTTGAGGATGCCACAAAAAACAAGGATTGCACCATTCAACGGGATAGGTGCATCCTCCGTTGGTATGCTACCGAGAAAGTAGTATCCGGCAACTTGGCTGCGGGCTCGTGTGGCGGAAAGATAGGAAGCATCGGAATGGATGTTGAGTATCATATTGGATGATTTGAAACGGACCTTGGCATCTGGATGTGATGCACAGTAATCTAAAATTTGATCGCATCGATCCAAGGTTAATTGTGTGGCGTGTGCTTGGTCACTTGCGATGGCGCTAAGGCCCGGGAGCAAAGTATTGTCGACGGCACGAGAATAAAAGAGTAGGGATCCTACTACCTGTTGGACACGTCGGGTTCCACGGAGGTCGAGGCGATCAGAGGTGTCTGGTGGAATGGGAGCTTGGGCATCTGTGCCATACTTGCGTGGAGTGGGTTGGTATGGACAGTGTTGAGGTTGTGGTGGGTGCTTGTGTTCAAATCGCTGGAGGACTTTACGGATGTATCCCGGCATGGAGATGTCAAGGGTTCGATGAACATAGTCCCAATCTAACTTGATTCCACAGTACAAGTCACCTGTCCAGTCTTCTGCAAGTTTGTAGTACTTTTTGAGTGTATCAACAAGGTGTTGAGCATGTTCAGTGCCCTCATACTTTACCCCAAAGTCATCTACGACTAATGTGAAGGAGACGGGGCGAGTGACATGGCGCCAGAGGCCCGGTGTGTGTGCAACCTCATAATACCCATGAGGGGCGAGTCGTTTGCGTAGTAACTTGTTGGCGAGGGCACCTGCCATGGGTAACCCATAAACACATTTGCGTAATTCTAAATAAACAAATCCGTTCTTGACATGGGCTCGTAGGTTGTATTGTTGGATGATGTGCTCTGGAAAAACGGTAATCGGCATTTTCATATATTCATACCGATCTAATGGGGCGGTAAGGTAGAAACTTTTAATGTCAATACCCATGAACTTTGCTCCCTTGGTGCTTAAAACACTGTTCCATAATATTTTGGAGGTGGTGATATCTGCTGTCCGGGTGGTTAGCTCCCCGGGGTAATCCTTGATCAGGTTTCCTCCCGCAGTAATACGGACTCGGTTGGGGTCGGCCTTCTGTGGTCGAAAATCGATCACAATGCGGCCATATGTGACTGTCCGGCCCTTAGGTATGGCGGCAATGTCGGCATGGGACATCACAAAGATTGAGTCAGTACCCTTCTCACCTGTTTTGTCATCGCCTTGGGCAAGGTTACCAAATTCTTTTCCAAAAGCCGTTGTCCAAACCTCCTTCATTTGGGGAATGTTGATAAGCTTTTGGTATTTAGTAATCAGTTCACCTGTGGTAGGGTGCTGAACACCATTGCAGAAGTGATCAATGTTAACATCGTAGTCGGTGGCAGTAGTATGTGGTGAACTGGTTGATAAGAAGGTATTGGGAACCCATAGTGCGGAGGGGTCCGTGTAAACCTGTTGTGTAAGATGGTTAAGTGCTTGTAATGCAATGAGGTTAGGTGAATGTAAAGGTATACGTGCAGACGATGGTCCCTGTGTAGTAATGATGGGTGCATCTTCAATAGGTAATAGGCGGGGTGATCGTCTGGTGGGAGGTTCATCGTTGGCCGGGTTTATGATTGCTGGGAGTTGGCCTGGGGTGTTGGCCCTGGTGGTTCGTTGGTGGACTCGTGGGGAAGTCTTGATTATGCTCGGATCGGTTGGATTATTGCTTGTTGTGACCTGAGGTGAATCCGGCACCCTTTGAAAAACAATGTCGGTGGCATCACCCTCTAAAGTTTGCTCACCCTCTGAAGTTGGTGAGGTGGGTTGAGGCGTGCTAGCTATGATCTCCAGTGCTTTCGCTATTTTCTTGAGGAAGGTGCGTTTTGCCGGTTTGTTGAGTGTCTGGATGGACTCAAACAGTTCTTTATAGACTTCTTGTGTATGTTGTTCCATGTTGAATGTTGGGAGGATGCAATGCTGGGGAAAGAGGTCGTAGGACCCCGAGGTTCTGTAGCATTTAGTGGAGGGTACATAAAATTTGCAATTCCGATAGTGGTCAAAGGATGGTCCACAATACCATGCATTTAGGCCTCCGGGTCCCCATGATGCCCTACCTTGGGGAGACTCGTATATTATTGCCTTTGTTCCTGGTGGTGCTAGTGGATGTGCATTCCAGTTATACTTGCGTCCATGGAGGTGATGGTATGCAGACTTGGTGGGGTCAGCTCTGGATGTTCGTAGCAGATTTAGTGTGATGAGGGCCTGTTCCGTGAGATTATCCCATAGTTGTAGTGGCCAGTCGGAATCTGTGGTACATAGGCCACTGATGAAGTGGTTTTGTATGTTTGGATGGCTCTTTCAGCCGCATTTACTCGATGGTTGTTTGGCTCGACAAACTGCCAACTTGTTGTCTCCTTATTGAGATATGCCTTGATTGGAGCTGCTGCTTGGTTATCAGTGACATTAAATGCCGGCTTGAATCCTTTGGATTTGAGTGTCTGAAACACTTCGTCAAATGCCTTGAGTATCGTTTCATCACGGAGGTTTGGGATGGGAATGGCAAAAATGTAATTCAAATCATAAGCGTATGCAATGAAATAATATTGATTGCCTTCTAAGGTGACCACTGGGAGTGCTCCGGTGGCATCGGTGTACATGGTACCATTGTGTTTGTCGGCTAGTGCGGCATAACACAATACGTTACATGTATACTCATCATTGGTTTCGATGGGAATAATAGTTGCGTTGGTGTTGCAGGAAGATGGCGTGTCTTGTGGTGGGCAGATTGTAGATGTGTTCCTTGGAGGGCCTTTGCGGGTACTTCGTATTCCCTGGCGTGGACGTTTCATTCGGCCTTTAGACGTGGCGGGGCTAGGAGCAAGATATTTTCGTATCAGGTCGGCTTTCATGAAAGGGATGCCGTCGAGTTGTCCATTGTTGATGGCTTTAATTAATGTGTGTGATGGTGGGCTGAAGAAGGATTGATGGATGTACTTGAGCTGCTGCTGTTTGTACGGGAGTGTATACAAGTTAGCTGCAAAGGGCTGATCATTTCTAAGTGGTGCGAGGGCACAAATGGGTGAGGTGTTAGCTGGGGAGGTTGGGTTGATAGGCACTCTCCACAGTCCCGATGCTGGATCTCTTGTGCCTGTGAGGACCACCTTGTCTCTGTAGATAATTGTACAGCAGTTTAGGTCAAAGGTGATTTTGCATCCAGCATCACAAAACTTCTTGGTCGCTACCAATGATGAATGTGCTAGCCCTGGGACAATGTGTGCCTCGGTGACATTGTCAGGAAGCCAGGGTATGTTCAGGTTGCATGTGTGTGTGGAGGTGATTACGGATCCGTCAGGGAGCTTGATCCGAAGTGGGTTGGATGTCGGGGTCTTGTTTCTTACCGTTGCTCCTTTTATGATGAAATGAGCTGTAGCCCCTGAATCCAGGATGGCATACTCTGGTGGGTTGTGGTGGGATGGCTTGTTCTCCTCAGTGAGGTCAGATGTGGTGAAGGATGCTCGTGCACATTCATGTTTGTTTGACTTGTTGGAAGTGACGATTGTTTGGTCATCTTCCTCTTCCTGATCAACTGCGTGTTTATCCATAAGAATATTGTAATAATTTTCCAGTGGTCTAGGTTGTAGTTGGGCGGGGATCGACGGTGTATCAATAATATTATTGTTATTTTCAATTAACGAATTATTGTTAATTTTTTCTACCGTCGCCCCGAATTGTAAAGCTTGATTGGGTCCTGGGTTTTGGGGCAATGTCGTCTTGTGCATTGCCTTTCGACTAACCCGATGACCGGCAGTCAAATATGCCTGTGCGTTTCCACGGTTGCATCCCTCTTGGTGTCCTGGGAGTCGATTGTTGCATGTCTGACTGGTGTGCCAAATCGGGACATCCCACCCACAACTAAAACACATATTCCAGTTATTATAGTATTTTGTTGTGTTCGAAAAAGCAGGTTTATCGATGGTCCCGGGCGCACGGATGTTAGGTGGTGGGACATATCCGCTGGCAGGAGGGATGGGCATGGTGGCAAGTGGTTGGTACATGGTGGATTGTCTGGGTCCTCGGCGGTTGTTGTGTCGGCGGCCGCGACCGCGGCCATATGCCTGATTTGTGAATTGTTGTGGTGCATATGGCATAGGAGTTTGTGTAGGTTGTGTATACTGCGTTGGTGGTGTGACATAGGGAGGGATTGCGACCGGAGGTACCGCATGGTGAATGGTAGGTGTTTTGGCATGGGCGAGGTTGGCAAGGATTTGTTGGGCAGCCTGGAGTTCAGCTCGGAGAGTAGCTGTTTCATTGCGGGCCGCTTGGATGTGGTCGTGGATGTTTTGATATTGTGCGGAGTTGGCGAGATGTAAGGTTTGTAGGCTCTCTTGGATGGTGCTGATGGAGTCATCATCTTGGGCTACGACGTTGTGGGCATACCCATGCGTAGCTGCCGTGCCTTGTCCGGATGCCAAACGAATCTCGTAGGCTTCTTCGAAATGGAGCTTTAATTGCTCCCAAGTTTTGTTGGCATCGTCGAAGCCTTGCCATTCGAGGAGAGCAGTCTCGTAAAGGCCATTGCGTTGGATAGCGATGATCGCTTTATCCATGACTTGCTCCAAGGTGAATGGAGGTTTCGCCATGATGGAGAAAATGTAGCACTCTTCCAGGCGATCGAAGAGTGCTTCGATGGGCTCGTTGGGGTCCCATGGCTGGTCGAATCGTTGGTTGTTCGCCGTTTTCTCGTTGGGGGTGCAGGCACCATACTTGGTTCGGAGATTATCGAGGATGTCGCGGGGATTGTCGCGAACGGTGTAGACTTTCGTTCCGATTTGGTTTCCCGCCGGTTTACGGAAGGCATTGGGTACGGCGACATTGAGCGCTTCGGTGACGGCGCGTCGTACGTTCTGCTGTGAGTCGTAGACAGCTTTGTTGGCCTCGTACAACGTTTTGAGGTTGTTTTGTTGGGCGGTCGTGTTGGCGGCAGCTGGGTGTGGGCCAGGATTCGGCCAATCGGTCCACGGTTCATTCGTACGGAGGGCGTATATCGCGGCGGGTTGTACGAGCCCGAGATAACCGAAATCGGGTGATTGTTGCGATGGGATCGTTTGTAGGCGTTGTTCGAGTTGTTCGGAGAGTGCACGGATGTTGCTCGCATTTGGGCGTGGTGCTAACGTCGGGAGAACGCCGATGATGTCTTTGGCTTCCTCGAACGTAATGACGGAGGGAGCCATGTTGGTTCGTACGCTCGCGCTGTTGGGGGTACGGTGTAAAATTACTAACAACTGTTGAACAGACAACGACGTAATTGCTATTACAGATGTTGTTAGTAATTTATGGCTACAGATTGTCTAAGCCATAGATGCAGCTCTAACACAGATGGGAGCAGCAATTGAGTGGTGTCGGTGAAGCAGCCCTGAGAGCTGTCTGCTAAGTGGCACTCTGCATTTGGAACTTGGGATCCTTGGCAAAGGGGAAGTCCGAGTGTATCCATTGGGCAGAGTTCCAACAAGGTGCCAATGTATTTCCTCAATCCTCTTGTATCTGAAAACAGGGTGAAGATCAGCAAGACAGGCAACTTTGCCAAGTGGAAGTTTTTGGCAAACCAAACTGACGATAAGTGACCACTTTGACATTTTTTACTCATGTGACTACCTTTCACGACCATCTGACAACCCTGAGGACTGCATGTGGCAACACTTTGACGACCTGATGACTTTTGGTGAAGACCTTTTGATGACCCTGATGACTTGTGGTGATGACCTTTTGACAACCCTTGTTACGACTCATGACTATCTCGTGACGACCCCTTATGACGACACTGATGACCCACTTGACAACTTGACGACCTTCCACAAATAACTACTCATCCCCTGAGTGAGAGCAAGTGACAAAAAGTATGACTCTGTGATGACTATGACGGCTGACGAACCTAACTGACAACCCAACAGATCTTCTGTGACTACCCATGTGACTCCACGTGATGACACCTGACAACCTAAGTGACAACAAAAAACAACCCTGATGACTCTGATGACTTTGGTTGATGATATCAGACAACCCAGGTGATGGCCTGTTAATGACCGTCAAAAATCTTTTGACGACATCTGAAGACTCCATCTGGCAATATTTATCGCCAAAGTCGAAAATTTCCTGTCTTGCAGGACAAACAAAAGTCTGATTGCAATCCTTCTACCACTGACCTTCTCTCAACAGAAAAAATGGAGTTGCAATTGTTCAGCTTACCTCTTATTTTGATTCAATTTTATGAACTCCCTGCGGAAAACATTTAGCAGTGGCAAAATTTCATATGATAAATCATATGGCTGTTCATTGATATGCAATTGTCAACATGAATTATGACATTAATTATATTATCAGTGCCATAGTGAATGGGTTATTTTTTACTTGGAGAGAATAAATACTAAGCTGCTGTAAAAATAAATGTAAAAAATTAAATCTAACCGTTGTGTCACATTTTGACTCTGACATAGGCGAATTATCTACTCTAAAACAGTACTCTAAGAGTACCTGAAAGATACCCTTAATTTCTTAGGAGATGCTGGACATCCCCCTAAGTTTTGCAGTCTTGCTAAATAGCAAGAATTGTTTCATTACCCAAAAATACCATTTGGGACAAGGTGCTCTGAGTCAGGAAATACTGACACAGAATCCACATCACTTGAAGATGAAGTAGAGATCCATCACTGTAAGATACAAGAGAGCTCTCACTGTGTCTTTAGCACTGAAATGTACCAGTTCTACAGGGATCTCTACATAGTTTCGTTTTGCCAAAATGAAGCATCAAAATAACAAAGCTGAAAAGCCCACATCAAGATTTTTTAATACTTTTCAGCTTAGGTCACTATCGATCGATAACCTACTCGAGCGAATTTTTTTCTGGATCGTCTGTCCAGCTCCACACTGCCTTCGACCGTCCGTCATCGTACCGACTTACGTCAAGTCCTGCTTCGTCGCGTCTGTCTTCCGTCAGTCGGCGTTCAACGTCCAGGTGATCGCTAGTAGAGCCATCGTCTATTGAGCGACGGTAAGTAGTAGCGCCACATCAGCCCTACGAAATCCCGCCGTCAAGATTCGTGAGAAGCGTGTCTCGTTTGAGTGCGCCCCACCACGAAGCTCCTACAAGACCCTTTTCTTAGGTACAAGTCTCGGAGCAGCCCTCTCAAGAATGGCCTCGGAGAAGATTGCGCCCATCGGGCTTAAACACCAAGAATGCAAGCGGAAGGGGTGGCGAAAGCTCCCATCCGGTATGTGCCAGACCGGGACCCAGTCCAAGAAGCCTTGGATCTTAAGCCCGAGTCCCTCAAGTGCACCCTCGCGAATGGGTCAGAAACCCGAGTCACGGTTTGGTCGGACACGGTACCAACGAGCAGTTCATACTGCACGTGAACAAGGCGTACAGTACCGCCAAGAAAATGGGGTTGATTCCCGCCTGCGACGAGGCTGAAAAGGCTTATGACTCGAAAAAGGCCGCGTGGAAGGCTGTTCTACGTGAACTCGCCGAAGACCCCCTTTCTAAAACTGCTAAGGAAGTGAAGACTGCAGAGTCTCTTTCCCTAAAGGCCGACATGCTCGCCTTGAAAGCAAAAATGACCGACTCGGCCCTAGAAGTTTTTCAACTCTACGCCAACCTCCTCACTGAGGAGGCAAGTCAGCCCTGGGACTTAATTGTCAAGGAGCAGACGGAGTCGACGCCCTTTCACGACATCTTCGAGTCGAGAGGAAGAAGTCACCGGGCAAAACGTCCGAGTCATTCAGGAGGTGTAATTTACTCCACCTCCAGTCTTGTTTCGCACATGGCGCAGGCGAAAATTTGAGATTCTATATCTCCAATTGCCTCAAAAAGCCCAACAAGGTTAAGATTCGTCCAGTTTGTCCAACGCGTCATGCAGTTGAATAACTATATCGAAGACCTCCCATGCCTGTACTACAGCCCTAGTGCTAGTGCAATGACGCAACAGGTCTTTGCCTTCACGGATTCGAACTTGCATGCCATATCTTGCGCATGTGTCCGTTGAAGTGGCAGGATCAGTACCACTTGCTAGAGAAATGCTATCCCGAAGGGGTTAAGCCTCTATTGCTCATTCTCGAGCGTATTGAGGTGGCGCACCCAGTGGATGAGAAGCAGTCAACTGCAAAGCCTGCAAAGGCCCAAGCAGCAGACCAGCCCTCCAAGAAGTTCTCGCCAAGCGGGCGCATTCCCAGGAAGCCCAGCAAGCAAGCACGCACGGAGTATACTCGCGTCGAGAGGAACTGCGAACTGTGCAAAAAGCATGGGGGCGCACACACCACGCATAACACCGCGGAGTGTCGCCGCTACAACAAAGACGGGACTCCTACACGCGGAGTTTCCGGCGCGCCAGCGCGAAAGTCTCGTGAGGACAACCGCGCCATGAAATCCTACGCACAGGTCGTAGCGAGAATGGAGAAACTCGAGAAGTCTCTCAAGAAAGCCAACAAAAAAGGCAAGAAACGTCGCCGTCAGTACGAAAGTGACAGCGATTCCGACTCCTCCTGAAGTGATGGGTCGGGTAGTACCGGGGAAATTCCTGTATGTAGTAAGAAAATTAAAACTAGCCATGAGTTAGAAAATTATACTACCCCTGGTCCGATTAAAACTACCAGTAATCAAAAATTTGAATTAAATCAAAAAATTTAATTAAGGATTATTCGAGTCCCTTGATGGACGCAACTTTAAAAATTCTCACAGACACCTCGAATCTATCCACCAATACCCAAGTAGAACCAAGCTCAGATTTGGACCCTCTACATAATACACAGCCACCACAAACACCTAGCCCACAGAACTCAGTAGATTCAGTGACAGCAGTGTTAGCTGTGCAAAAGTTAGCGACCGGAAGTCAGTCCTCGACAAAACTCAAACACTTGTCCAGGAGTCGTCGCAAGAACAACTTCTTGAGAGTACTATTAGACACTGGTTCTGATGGTGACCTCATGTTCCATGAAAAGGAACCAACAAACGCTTTCCTTACTTGGCTAGGCAGGTGTCAAAGTCTTGGCACACGTCGAATGGGTGCTTCCAAACCAAAGGAAGAGGCGAAGTCACACTAAAATTCGTAGACTACTCCAACAGCAAGGAATACACAGTTAAACCTGATGTTGTCGAGTATGATGGAAAAAAGATGACAAAGCCAGCGTTTGACCTCATCTTAGGTGTAAAAACACTAAGTGAGCTTGGAATTGTTCTGGATTTTCGAACAAAGGATATTACCATTGATGAGATCATTTTGCCAATGAGAGACATCAACAGTCTTGCTACCAGCTCTAAGATTGAAAAAGCTTGGTCAGTTAACCACAGCATGATTCATGAACCACGTAGTACTGAGGAAGCCACTCAGCGCGCAGTTCACATCTTAGATGCAAAATATGAAAAAGCAGACCTCCAATCAGTTGTTGACACCAACTGCCCTCACCTAAGTTTACAAGATCAAAACAAGTTGTTAGAGCTCCTCCGTAAATCCGAGGACCTCTTTGATGGTACACTAGGTGATTGGAACACAGAGCCTGTCTCCTTTGAATTAAAGGAAGGTGCCAAACCATATCATGGCAGAGCTTACCCAGTACCTCACTCACTCAAAGAGACTCTCATGAAAGAGCTCAAAAGACTGTGTGACCTGGGCGTACTAGAGTGGCAGCCCGCATCTGAATGGGCTTCACCCTCATTCATAGTACCAAAGAAAGATCAGACTGTACGTTTCTTAAGTGATTTTAGAGAAGTAAACAAAAGAATAGTTAGAAAACCATTCCCGTTACCTAAAATTAGCACAGTCATGCAGGAGCTAGAAGGATTCACTTTTGCAACTGCCCTTGATTTAAACATGGGCTATTACACCATTAGGTTGGATCCAGATGCATCCAAAATCTGCACCATTATATTTCCATGGGGTAAATACTCTTACCTCAGGTTACCAATGGGTATTGCTGGTTCTCCGGACATTTTTCAATCAAAAATGACGGAACTAATGGCCACCCTTGAGTTCGTAAGAGCTTACATTGATGATCTATTATGCATCACAAAGGGAACCCTGGAAGACCACCTGGCTAAATTGGAATTGGTCCTCTCCAGACTGCAAGATGCGAACTTGAAAGTCAATGCTCGCAAATCAAACTTCTGTGCCATAGAAACAGAATATCTTGGGTACATACTCTCACGAGATGTTATAAAACCACAACCCAAGAAGGTACAGTCGATACTTGCACTGACACCACCCAAAAATGTCAAAGACCTCCGTAGATTCCTTGGCATGGTCCAATACTATCGAGATCTTTGGGCAAGACGCAGCGAAATGCTTGCCCCACTCACAAGCCTAGTCGGCGAGTGTGGTCACACCAAGAAGTCCAAACTCCTCAAGGTAAAAAAGAAACCATGGAAATGGACTAACGAACATCAAAAAGCATTCGATGATGTAAAGGCCACTATTGCAAAAGATGTGTCCTTGGCCTACCCTGATTACTCAAAAGGGTTTGAGATCTATACTGATGGATCCAAGAGACAACTTGGAGCCGTCATTACTCAGAGCAACCGGCCAATAGCTTTTTCAGCAGAAAACTCTCTGTCTGTCAGCAAAAGTACAGCGTAACCGAAATTGAACTTCTAGCCATTGTTGAGACACTCAAAGAGTTCAAAGGGATGCTGTGGGGCCAACGAATTGTAGTCTACACAGACCACAAGAACCTCATGCAAGATGCACTCGGATTGACCTGTGACAGGGTTTACCGCTGGCGTTTACTGCTAGAGGAATATGGTCCTGAAATCGTGTACATCAAAGGAATCCACAACACAGTTGCGGATGCGATTTCACGCCTTGACTTTGGTCCAGCAGTGGACATCAAGGAAAACTGGATGACCTTCACAAAATGCTGGTGTTATTACACTATGCAATCAGAAGAGGACCCATCACCAGACAACCACTCAGACCTCATGAACTTTGTGTTTGCCAACCGCAGCGAAGAGAATGCAATATATCCCCTGACAGTTCGGAGATTGCCGCAGCTCAACACACGGATAAAACGCTGGACAAACTCAGCCTGCTTGAGAAGTACAAACCTCAGCTGGTAGAAAATGTTCAAGTACTGTGCAAAGATGGCAAGCTTGTCATCCCACAGGAACTCCAGCAGCGAGCAGTACAGTGGTACCATCACTACCTGCAGCATCCGGGGACTACTCGTCTCGAAGAGACTCTTCGCGCTGCGATGTATTGGAAAGGTTTGCGACGCTCTGTTCGCACCTTCGTCAAAAATTGTCATAAATGCCAAGTCAACAAACGACGCCAACGTAAGTATGGTAAATTACCTACAAAATTGGTTGTTTCCAACCCCTGGGAAGTACTCTGTGTGGACCTAATAGGACCATACACCCTCAAGGGCCAAGATGGCACTGAAATTGACTTTATGTGTGTCACAATGATAGATCCAGCAACCAGTTGGTTCGAGATTGTGGAACTACCGGTTACAGAAGTGACTTCTGTTGCTCCCACGGGTAAAAGGGCCGCAAGGGTACTAACACACATAATAAACCTAAGGAAGCTTACTTTGATAAATCATCAGCACAGGTAGGCTCCTTAGTTAACAAGATCTGGTTTAGCCGTTACCCACGTTGTCAAGTAATCATTTACGACAATGGAAGCGAGTTCAAGCTCAATTTCGAAACCTTATGTGATTCATACGGTATCAGCGTAAGCCAACCAGCATCAAGAACCCTCAAGCAAACGCAATACTAGAACGGATGCATCAAGTAATCATGACAATGCTCCGTACCACTGAATTAGACATGGCCAATACAGTGACACCTAGTGACATCGCAGACTTCCTCACAGATGCTGCATGGGCCGTTCGCTCCACATACCACACAGTACTCAAAGCCTCTCCAGGTGCAGCAATATTTGGTAGGGACATGCTGTTTGACATTCCCTTCCTGGCTGACTGGAACAAAATAGGAGATCACAGGCAACGCCAAACCGATCGCAATACCGAGCGTGAAAACAAGTCTGGCGTCGATTGGGATTACAAGGTTGGTGACAAAGTACTTCTTCGCAAAGAAGGTATCCTCCGCAAATCTGAAAGCAAATACCATAAAGATCCTTGGACTATATCTACAGTCCATACGAATGGTACAATCAGGGTTCACTGCGGAACAAAATCAGAACGATTGAATATTAGGAGAGTAACACCATACTTTGACACTGCAGACACTTAAAAACAAATACTGTCAGTTAATCACTCTAAAACTCCTCTCTCCACAAACACTTACGCTTACAACCTTTACTTCGTAGTCACTACAAAGTCGGAACGTCTTGTCATATACAAGTGTTTTCCATTACAACAAAAAGCCTGATGTTTTTCCTTTCAATGAAAAGGTTTTTTTTACACGACTCACCTGATTCTCCATTCCTGGGGGCGAGTGACATAGGCCAATTATCTACTCTAAAACAGTACTCTAAGAGTACCTGAAAGATACCCTTAATTTCTTAGGAGATGCTGGACATCCCCCTAAGTTTTGCAGCCTTGCTAAATAGCAAGAATTGTTTCATTACCCAAAAATACCATTTGGGACAAGGTGCTCTGAGTCAGGAAATACTGACACAGAATCCACATCACTTGAAGATGAAGTAGAGATCCATCACTGTAAGATACAAGAGAGCTCTCACTGTGTCTTTAGCACTGAAATGTACCAGTTCTACAGGGATCTCTACATAGTTTCGTTTTGCCAAAATGAAGCATCAAAATAACAAAGCTGAAAAGCCCACATCAAGATTTTTTTAATACTTTTCAGCTTAGGTCAGACTCTGGCTATCTATATTGATGTTGTGTAGGGAGAATGAAGATGGTATCTCCACAATGGCTCTACACTAAGTCTGTGTGTTGAGATCAGGAACATCACTGTGGCAACAGCAAAAGTGCCATGGTGGTTATTGATGTACAAGGCAAGTGCATGAACTGGGTGGATTGGTTGGCTCACATATCATACAAGAAAAAATGTAGAATCCTATTTTGCTCAGGCTGAAGTAAGTCAAATTTACTGAAATCAGTATCTGATAGAACATGCCTAATAGAATCACAAAAATTCTGTGTGTGCTCTTAGTTGGATGCAGATTCTACTATAAGTAGGTTCAAGCTTGGAAAAATCAAAATTATGGTAACTTAGTTTCTGCTCAAGTAATACTACAAATAAAAAACTTCATTTAAGTAATGAAGAAACCATGTATGAAATGTTGGGGATTTTTTTGAAAGTTATCACACTTAAAATAGAAACTTACAGTTATCAACTTCAATGAACACAACAAACTCAAAGTAACTTCTCGCAATATCCATGTGTGCATTTGTGTGTGCATGACTAATTACACAGACTTTGTTAGTCAACAAACAACACGTAAGTACACTCACAACATTATTAAGTCATTGTTTTTAAGCATGATGACACTTACAAAATTAGTTTTTACTACTAATGTTAAGTTCTTTACATTGTAGCTTTGAAATCAGGCCAGATTTTTCTTCATCAAATCCACTCCTCATGCATGGCCCTCCAGTTTCATTGAATTGGATTGGATGACGATGAGACTTCTGTTCTCTTTGCCAAGCTACATCCCCCAAAAGTATTGCTCTTGCCAAAATCTGGGGTATCTGCAAAATTGTTCAAAAGTAACTTTGATGCACAAGCAGTATATTATGTGCAAAAACAGCTGTGTTGAAATTGTACTTATAGGTAGGTAACTATAACATACCTTTACTATAGAGTAAATAACTTGTGTGTGGTATTGCCATAAATAGAGTGTGACCGTTTTTTTGTACCTTGATTTTTTGCAACCGCGCTACACGATGTTTTTAGGTTGCACGCGATGAAATCGTACAACACGTTCGCAAACCTATGTTGCAAAAATACTACGTTAAAAATTGAAGTAAATTATTTTACATGAAAAGGAATTAATATTAAATCTTGTAGTATATGAAATCCATTCACTGGTCAGTCGGTTGCGGGAATGAGACATCACATCTCAACTGAGAAAGATAAAAAATGGCGGGGAATTCACACGAGGAATTTAGGCGTTGAGGGAATTCAAGTGTTGTGTGAAAATAGCACAATTTTTTACTAGACACTAAAATTACTGTGATAGAGCTTACACAGTTTTAGAGGTACTATTTAATTTCTCTACAAACATTCAAGTTCTTGACAAATAATACCACTACCCCGGGAATAAAATCATCAACATCCACCAACTGTGACACAGCAGTGGTGAGCCAGCTTTCACCTTGTTCACTATTGTATGGTACCGTACTTAGCAGTGTTGCTTTGCTTGGCAGCACCATTTTTAGTCACATGGTGTTGTCAGTTGTGTTGGTGTGACTGAATTGGTGCGTCATCGAAAGAATCCGTTATTTTCACATCATGTGGTTATTTTCACATTTTGAAAATAACGTTAACTGTAGAAAATAACGTAGTCGTGAGAATATTACGTAATATTTTATGTTATTTTCTCACGACTACGTCATTTTCTCACGACTACGTTATTTTCACAACACCATAGTAAATAAGATGGTAAAATATTGTTATTTTCTCACGACTAGGTTATTTTCTCACGACTACGTTATTTTCAAATTGTGAAAATGGCGAAGCTTAATGAAAATAGCGAGCTTGTGAAAATAACAGCCTAGATGACGTTATTTTCACAAGCTAGCGTTATTTTCACAAGAAAGAGTCATTCACGAAGGTAACACGTGTTTCCAAAAAGACTGCCTAGCTCGCTCATGATCTCAGTCGCACCTTCTCAGCGTCTCAAAAACTTATCCATTTTGGTCACGACCTCGCACATCATGGGATAATAATATGAAATATATCGGTCCTATTCCCACCCCTACTGAATTCAGCAAAATCGACTGATATCAGCCTTTCTTAGATATGGTCTTGTTGGCCTGAAAAAGTTTGGCACGCGCCAGAAATTGGACTTTAAGATCTACAGAGGACCAGCTACAAAAGGCTATAATGGGCATCCCAGTGATGCTCAGCATCACTATTAGGTACCATGTCAAGAAGTACGAACTCGTGAAATATCTCATTCATTAATAAATTATTTCTGTTGTCACAATTTTTTTCCAACAACATCACCACGTCCCGCCAAAAATAATACGTAGGAATAGTACTTTTTTTTTCCATCCAATCAAAGACCAACTGTCTCATCATGGCTCGCCGAAACCAGAGAGACCGCAGGCGTTTGGGTCGTGCTGCATCATGCACTGTCCTGTGGAATTACCTTCGACCCACGAAGTTCGTGAAGGAACACAACCCGAACTTCATGAAGACTGACAGGCTGTCAGAACTCATCGCAGTGCGTCGCGAGACTACTACTCGCAATGGACACACTTTCGAGGCAGTTTATTTTGAACATCGTGATTTTGATGGTCTTGTTCACGCAGCTCGTCGCTACGTGAAGGTCGACACCGAGGGTGATCCTGATGATTTTTGGGGCAGTGCGCCCTCACCCCGTGTCGCACGTGAGAGTTCTCCATCAAGTGTTCCAGAAGATGTGGATGATGTGGGAGATCTCCCACCTGTTGGTGGGAATTTGTCCGAAGACATTGCTAATTTTCGCAATCAGGGCTTCAATGTCGACGACGACCGTGAACCAGCTCCTGAAAACATACCCACAGAACCAGAGCCAGTACAGCAAGATACTGGACTCAAGACAGGACAGAGGTGGGGATGGGATGGCATAGACCGTCGTGCCATCGTGACTCCAGAGAAGGAAGGACACTCCTTCAAACAACAATTCTCACCTCACACATTGACATACTCCGAGGTATTCCTACATTTCCTCCCGTTGACATTCTTCTACGACATCATCATGTCCAATACCAACGATGCCATCGTCGCTCTTGGCGAGGCAGAATTGACTTGGGGTGAGTTTGTACGGTTCTTGGGTATACTTTCATTGATGTCAACTGTCTCTGGCTTTAAGAGGGATGACTTCTGGTGCGTCGACAGGACCTTTGATCAAAGAGAAAATCACTGCCCGTATAGATTCAATCCGTACATGTCCAAACGAAGATTCAACCTGATCATGAGAGAGCTCCGGTTGACGGGTTCCTTGCCACCTCGATTCGCAGACAAGTTCTGGCAGGTACGTGAGCTCATCAAGTCTTTCAACTCTCACATGGCATCCATCTTTGTATCAAGTTGGGCAATATGCCTCGATGAGTCCATGTCCATCTGGTTTAACAGGTGGACATGTCCAGGATGGGTGTACTGTCCAAGAAAGCCCCACCCGTTTGGAAACGAGTATCACACGGCATGTTGTGGCGAATCAGGTATCATGTTTGCCGTCGAAATGGTCGAGGGCAAGGATAGACCCCGAGAGCTGGGAGCGCAAGAGTTTTCCTCTCTTGGCAAGACTGCTGGCTTGATGCTTCGAATGTTGAAGAGTTATTTTGGGGCTGGAAAGTATGTCATCCTTGACTCAGGTTTCTGTGTCCTCAAAGCCATCATCGAATTGAA
This sequence comes from Cyclotella cryptica, assembly GCA_013187285.1. Classification (NCBI taxonomy): domain Eukaryota; phylum Bacillariophyta; class Thalassiosirophyceae; order Thalassiosirales; family Thalassiosiraceae; genus Cyclotella; species Cyclotella cryptica. The sequence goes on along the minus strand of JABMIG010000117.1, from coordinate 368,364 downwards.
GAAGCGAGGCATTTATTCTTGTGCATTAATCAAGAAGAGGCGCTTCTGGCCAACAGGGGTACCGGGAGAGGCGATGGATTCACACATGGACGCCAAGGATGTTGGTGATGTTGATGCAGTACAAGGTTGTTTAGATGGGGTTACATATAACCTATGGGCCATGAAGGAGCCCGATTATACCATGAAGATGATGGCCACATCTGGAAGTCTGATGGCTGATGAGTCGTGTAGGACTACAAGTCGGCGCTGGTTAGATAATGGTGTAGAGAAAACTAAGGAGTTTTCTTACACTCTTCCCTTTGATCACCACTTCCGTTACCGCCATGCAGTGGACGATCATAACAACCTTCGTCACTCGTTGCCTTCATGGGAGGATACGTGGGTTACCCAACGATGGGAGCTAAGAGTACTTGCCTTTGTCATTGCTGTTTGTGAAGTGAATGCTTACCTTGCCATCCGTTTCACAGAAGGCAAGACTTCTATGCCCACTTTGCTTAATTTTCGCAGGAAATATGGATGGCAATTAATTATGAATGATGACTTGGTGGAAGATACGGTGGAGCATTATCAGCTTACTTTGGAGGGGGCGCACACTCTTTGTCGGGCGCCACCGCATGCAAGGGTTTTTAGAAATCGTCATTGGATTTGCGACGCAATGCAGAGGTATCAGCAGTATGCATGTGGTGGATTAAGGTGTAATAATAGGATCAGAACTTATTGTGCATGTCGTCCCGGTGTTTGGCTGTGTGGTACTTGTCACGTTCGACATGTTTTGGATGAGCAGGAGCGCGGCGACTGATTCAGTTGAGTCAGCTTTTTCGGTTGAAGTAGAAGTTGAAGTTGCTATAACTAATTTTTACTAAGGATTTTGTCATGTGACCCATATGACTTATAATTATGAAAAATATTCTGAGATAATGCTTTACAAGCTGGTAAATTTTATTTTAAAAAATGAAAAATTTTTGTTAGCACACTAGCAGCATGAAAACGGGGCTGAATTCAGTTATTGTAGCACCTCACCAACCGATATTGTATACTATGTCTTTCCTGCTTGTCCCTCCCTGATTCAACTTTCAATTGAACATGGAGATCCACTGTTTCCTGTGAATCAGATCCCTATGTATAGTTTTCTATGTGATTTTTGGACTCTACCGGTAATTGTGACTCAAACAGTACTATGTGAAAATCTGTGAAAATTATGTTAGGAATAACAGTTTTCCCCCAACCCCTTACAACATCGGTTGCAAACTTCCGATAATGCTTGAGTATCATCCGAGGAGCGACCGAGAGGGATCAACGATCAGTCAACGACCACCCCAAGATCACCCGTCATCCCTAATCAGGCCGAAGAAACCATAGACTCATATGAAAATAGCACGTCGCAAAGATGTCGGTGCATAGAACAGCCACCATAGCAATGCTAATGATCTCTTTCGGTTTGTCTTTGTTTGGTCAAGCGCACAGCTTCAACTGTCCCGCGTCCTCTTCGAGCTCGGTAAATTTGTGGGTATCACAATCCCGCTTGTCATCAACACACCGTCGCTTCCCAACTCACATAGATCTCTATCGCAAATTTCACGATTACGGTTGGAGCAAGCTTATCGATACGCATGATGAAATTAATATTGGCGTGCCAGATGACCTATTGTGTAATTCATCTCCAGTCAAAGGATCACCTGGAACATCAGTAGTTGCTGAGTTACGATCTACTTCCCGATTTCAATTTTTGGATTCATCAAAGAGTGTACTTAGACTAGCAAGATCGGCATTTCTTGAGACTCAGACTGCAGAGGAAGTTCCTTTAATAACTCCAATGACAATCCACGTGCTTAATTTTGTATTGTTCCCCGACCCTGATATTCAGATTCTTACGAACGAGAGTAAAGAAATCGAAGGGCATGTTGGGCTTCCAATCTTTGGTGCTGATGTTGTCTCATTGCCAGGAAACAAACATTTGGTGGCGTTGGATTTCCAACCCGTTTTGACTATGGATAGAGGAGCAAATCTTTTACCTGAAAGATACTCTCACTTTGAATCAAAGCTGAAAGCAATACATTCAAGATATCAGCAAAGTAACAATGGTATGGCGCCGTGTTTGCCGTGGGGAGGAGATATCCCATCACAAGCAGAGCGATTTTTTTCACCGTATGCATTATGGTCACGCTTGACAGATGATAATGCAATTGATATTGTCAACACATCAGTATGGAGTGCGTTCCAGGAGTATTTCGATCTGTACTTGGAGTTAATGATAGCTGTGCAAACGGATGTCTCATTACAAAAAACGCCCACCAGTGCAACCGATATGATCGGTCAGACTAATCCAGCGAGGAGTGGACAAATTGATTATCTAGAGTACAGACGACAGAATGATCCTGCAAGACCAATGTTGCGGCGCCTTTATGGAGAAAGTTGGACGGAAAGGGTAATTGCCGAAGTCTTGTTTCCTGACTTCTTGTAGTTGTAATAGTGGGAAAGTCGTGAAAGAGTTTTTGTCGCTAAACGTGCATTTGTTCTCTTTTCGAGAGGTTGGAATATTCAACTACATGGCAATCTCAATATAATTTTATGAAGTTCTTCCAGCACATCCCACAACAAAGGGCACCGAGTCGAGCTGACATCCTTACCCCTACCAATTATTCCGACCAGATTGTAATGTCTCATCATGTCGTAAATGTGATCACTATGATTGATATTAACGACGACGGTTCTTTCTCTTGGGACTGGGGCGTGCCTCCTCGTCACCGCCATCTCTCTTCCTTCTTCTATCATCTGCTGCTGCTTCGCGTTCCATTTCATCCCAGTCCATCCCTTGCTCTTCCAAATCCTCATCTGCATCGTAATCGGACTCAGAATCATCTTCTGAGTCAAAGTCTTCCTCTTCCTCCTCCTCTTCTTCTTCCTCCTATAGACAGTTACGGAAAAGGCACATAGCATTAGGCCATTTCAAATTATAGAAGTGTTCGTCAAGTAAATCAAATCAATCAAAACTCACAGATTCTTCTTCTCCAGTGTTTTCGCTGTATCCTGAGTCATCGTCCTCACTTTCGGCACTGTCTTGATCATCCTTTCCAAACATCCTTAAGAACTCCCAACCAGCCTCTTTTGGAGTAACTTCGTCTTCTTCTGTGTCCATATAGAAGCGATCATCTCCCTCAACTGTGGCCATGATTTGCTTCCAGTTCAGATTCATCGGACCCTCAGTGTATGAGATTTCCATGTCAGTGAGCCATTCCTAATCATATGACAAGGTAAAAAAGTAGTGAATGATGTCAGATTAGAAAGAATTGAATCACTAGCTCAGTGTGCCATCACTTACCTGTATAGAGTCCTTATCATCGTTTGGGATCATGTCAACCCTCCAAGGTTGCTTCGAGAAATCTTTATTGATCAACACCATATCAAACGCCTTACTCATAAAAGTGACACGTTCAAAGTGCACGTGATCAACATTGGATAAGTCAACTACAAAGAAAGGTGTCTCCGTCAAGTTGCATAGACAGTTGAGGGTAGGTTGAATAAAGACCATTTCTTTGTGAGGATTACCATTGAATCCTAGATCGCGGTAGGGAATATCGAACTCAAGAGAGTATCCATTCTTCCTTGCTACAGACTCCACTTTACGGCAAAAATCTCTGAATGCCTCGTTAAGGCGTTTGCGGAGCTGGCGTTCACGCTGCTCGTCGTCCATTTCATCAGGATCATACATGCTTCGCTTGCCGGCATCAACAGCTTGACTTGCATCCACAACCTCGGTGAAGAACTGAATATCTTGTTGCTTCTTCTTCCCAATCATGATAGGGTTCTTCAAATGAAAATGAACAAGCACCATTATCTCATTTTCGCATGGCTGAAAGATGGCGTGCTTAACATTGGTATACATGACATCTACGATTTCTCCTCTGGTTGAAATAAATCGAAGACCGTTTGTATGGGCTTCAAGGTTTCCTTGCGTTTTACGACCTGCAAACACAGGGCGCATAGTGAGGTCGGAGAGTCTAGGAACGCGCTCATTTTTTGTCCTCACAAGTTTGTCCTGTTTAACAAGATTGGCTTCTTCTTGATCCTGGAGTTCTTTCGTTCTTGCTCGCTTTCTGAGTTCAGAGATTTGACGGAAGGCCTACGGGGGAGAACAATAAATTAGCTAGAATTCATACGACGCTTTACACACACTTCAAGGAAAAGGCAAACTCACCGTTGTCAAGCTATGACTGTCCAAACTACGAAAGGTCATCTCACGGATAAAAGTTGCATAAGGAGCATACTTTTGCACAAGCTTCACGGTATTCTCCGGAGCATCCTTTCCAACAGCCATGCCAGCAGTGTAAAAGTTGATTCTTAAGTAGGATGCAGAATCAGGATCCGGAAGAACAACGTTTTTGATTGTGCTGATGTGAAATGGGACGGGATTCCCACAAATTGGCAAGATGACGCATTGGTTCGCCATGTCGACCTTAACTTGATTTGGCAAAATGTTGTCTGGCAAGTCCTTAGTACGTTTGTATGCTTCAAGCTCCTCTGCTTTTTTTGTTTTTTCGTCGCCACCTTTCTTTTTACTTGCCCTGGCCAGCTCTCTGAGACGCTCTTCGTTTTTCCTCGCCATTAATTCGATTTGCTTGCGCTCTCGTTCCGCTGCTCCTTCTGTTTCCTGAGCTGAAGAAGCGTTTGCTGCGAGCCGACCAGACCGTCTTCCTCCTGAGGGCTGCAGTTCCTCCTCTTTGGCGATCTTCTTCGCTAACCGAGCGTCACCGTCATCATCGTCAGATTCATCTGCATCATCGTCATCGTTGATTGTGTATGATATATCTGTTAGTGTCTTTCCATACTTCGTCAAAACGTCAGGGGAATTGTTAGTCACTTGCACCATGTCTGCAATGAGCAAACCGTATTCAGACAAATCCTTGACCTGGGACGAAGAAGGAGAGGATTGTGGTAAGAGATGATTTTTGGTAAGCCACAGGGGAGAGAAACCAGGAAAATATTACTCACTGCACTCTTGTTGTTGACGGTCGAACGTGCAGCTTCGCTCAACTTGAGGCCAGATAAACTAACAGCCAAGTTGAACACCATACCCTGCCGAAACGGAACTGTGCACTTAGAATTTAACTGTAGCAAAGGGTCACGAAAATCTAGACCCATCGAGAATCCCAAATTCTTCGGAAGGGAAGAAACAAGATCTTCTTTCCCTTCAGCTTTGAGATATTTTACAGCTGCTCCATACACTGTTTTGAGGGGATTGCCTGGAACCATCACTTTCAAGCACGCCTCAAACATACCCAACAAAAGTTCGTACATGGCGGAGACTTGCTTTGGCGGATCGACGAGTAGCGTGCGCGCAATATTGCTGCAGTAATACTGATAACGCGCACCAAGCGATACAGTGATGACATCATACTTCACGGTGTCGGAGTTAGATTGAGCAGAGACCTTGAAATCATACTTCCCCCCACTTTGCACAATCGGAAAATAACATGACTGAACAGTCTCCTTCTGCACTTTGAGATTAATCTTTGAAGGATCTTCGATAGTCTCATCAACTTCCTGCGCGAGTCTTTCGTGCGTTGTTTTCAAGCCTTCGTCAATCACACTTTCAATACGAGGGATGAATCCATGTTTGAGGACTTTGTTGCTTAGAACTGAAGACTTTTTCATTAAGTCAAGTTCTGACTCGTCTTTCGCAGACATCACCATGCTTATCCCAGCAGTAATATCCACCAAATCTACCTTCGACGACGCCTCCCCTAGTTTCTTCTCCCACCCCCCCACAATACTCCCTTCTTTCAAGCTGCCATTCGATTTGTGTTCCTTCATGATAATACCGACTTTAACATTTTCTCCGTTGCTCTTCCCCTTGGCAACTTTTAACATATCTTCAAAATTTGCGGCGTTGTCGTCCGATTTGTCCCGAAGCAACAACGTCAATTCCACAATTGATCCATTTTCTTTCCCTTGCGCCGACTCTAGAAATTCAATTTTCTTCTTCGCGGCCAGCACAACACATTTGCCCTCTTTGGTCAGGATGATGATTGTGTCTGGTAAATCGTAACCGAAAAGGTAATGGTGCATAACCTCACTCTTTGTGTATGGATTTTCGTCATCAGTGGAAGCTCGATTAATACTAATGCAATTAGCTCCGTTCCACATGCTACCCTCTCTGATTGGTTAAAAATATAGTGATAAAAGGCATGGGATGAATGTGCATTTGTTCAAAGTTTGATATGGCTTCAGGCGAACGATCTGTTGTTCTTCATGTTTAGCAGCAGAATTTGGTCTTGTAAACTGTGGATCCAGCAGCTTCATGACGCTACGATGTTGTCATCCGTGTCAACAGACGACACGAATGGGCCCACTCCATCAGCTTTCGAGCGACAAATAACTCACCTATTCTTCAAAAAGTGAGCATGAATTTTATTCAAACGCTCATAGAAGCGATCGACATTTAGTTCCGCCATATTTCAGTTGGGTTCGAGCACAAAGGACGAGAATACAGTAGGCTCGATGCGTATGGTGTGACACCAATGACAGATGGAAAAACGTATCTTGTAGCTAGAAGTTGTTGATCCCTGCGCTGACTGACTGTTTTGCTCGAAAAATAGGTAGCATGAAGAGATTCCGTTGCGAATGGCTCGGGTGTAGATTTGGACGCAATTGGACTCTAATAATGGCTTGTGCGGGCCGTCCTTTCGAGAGAAGCTGGGGCTTGAAACGGAGGAAATGGAAAAATAGGAAGATTGTGTCGTCCACGCCACAGTGTGTTGTTGTTGTACTCGTGGTCATGATGTTATGCTCTATTTTAGTAATTTTAGTGTATTGTTGTGTGTCAAGTATGGTACCATACAGCCTCCATACAGCTCTCATGTTGTAACCGTCTCTCGTCTGTCTGGCCCTAAAGCGCCCCATTTTTTGTTATCTAGATTGAGTTTCGTATGAAGAAAGGAAGTCGACCTATAATTTCATGCCAAAAGGTAGCTGCCATTTTCTCGAATTAAACAACGGAAAACATATTCCTACCACGGGTACTTGATCATATCGTAAAAATCATACTGCCAACGCATGTATCATTTAGGATACCTAAAATAATTCAATGTTCCCCAAGGAGGTTGCAACAAAATAATATAAAATAAATCGACCTTCCTTTGTTGTCATAACGATGTTTTTGTGAATGTTGGGTAGGAAGAAAAAAATTGGCGAGGGCAACCCTGTCCATCAAAATTCATTACTCTATCATAATATTTTTGTCCACGGTGGCTGGAAGAGGCTGCAAACACGATAACAGTTTGAGTTGTGTTATCGTCGCCATGATGGACAGGAAAGAAATCGACCCGACGTTTTTGGTAAGTCGACGGGGTTTGGGGAAGCGCGCGCTGGCTGCCTTGCTGAAGTTTTGATATCATTTCATATCAGAGGAAATGCATCCTCGCCTACTCTTTCAATGTATCGGCGCTTTGTATGAGTTGTTGAGTGGTTCTCATGCTACATCTCAGAATAGCTCACGAATTATTCTTTCTCAATGTTCTTCAACCATCTATTATCGATGGTTTATCCGCCTGGAATGAACTACAGATCGGCGTGTTCGTCGGGTTGGCGGTAATTGTGGCTTCGATACTATTTATCAGAACGAAGAAAGGATTTGCAAAGCCAGAAAAGGAAAAGACAACAAAGCAAATTACGCCTCTTTCGCCGGCGGCACCTTCATCGCCACTGAGGACTACAAAGCCCGCAGTTGGTAGTATCACTACTCCAGCTGGTAGGAGATCTGCTCGTCTTGCTAGAAAGAGTGCAGACTAGAGCGTTATGCAGATGACTGGGCGTTGCCGTGTTCTAGGCATGTGAGGGTTCATATTGCATATTTTTAATCGTCCATTGAGAACGAATGCATTTCATTTCCGTAATGGGATTTTGAGAGTCGATTAGAGTTGCGGATGACGAGATCTTCTAATCTTGGTTTTATTAAATATTTTTGCATCAACAGGATAATGTGCAATGGTGGAACATTTCGGGTGCAATCATCCAATTTATGTACATGTTGCTTGCTCAACGAGGTCTTGTTTGTTTACAGGTGTTACCCCATTTTCCCATCCAGCGGAAGAATCATCGAAGCCATTAATTAAAGCACGTCGCTAACATCATTTTTATAACTTTTGCATTATTTATTATCATAGGATCACCTTTTACAATGGCTTCCTTATATTCCATGTGAGCTTCACCTTGTTGGTTCAGTATGACCTAGTATCACAAAATAGCAGTGAACTAAAAATTTCTACATATCCACTTCTTCGAAAGTGCTGTGCTAGTCTTCTAGGGCACAACTTTAGTCCATACATGTAAACATGAAGTCCTTAGTCTTGACTCTGTTCAACAGCAGTGAACCTTGGTCAGGCGACAGAGATGATTCAAGCAAGACGCTACGGTTTAATTTTTGACACTAATTCATTTACAAATGATCAATAATTGACCACAAAGTAATTATGGCCTGCCTTCAAACGATAGCAAACAAGCTTTCCCTAATGCCCTTACTTTACCCAGAAGAGTGCGGCGCAGCAGCCGCCTTTTTCTTCTGATTTAACTTCAACCCTTCTTCCGGATTCGTCAAAACACTATCAAAAATAAGACCAGGCGAACCCTGTCCCAACACATCCCCCTGCTCCGGCGCTTCCCCGTGCTGATAAGGGTAATAATCCGGATCTCTCGTCGTGGCATCCTCGTAGTATTCCTCGTCCTTCATCAATTGTTCCAAATCCTTATCGCACTCAAAGGCATGCATTCGTGCCAATTCCAAGGTATCCAAAATATTTTCCGAGGATAACTGCATATCCTCCGCTGTAACCTTTCGAACAAACTTCGCAGGATTTCCACCCCACACTTCTCCCTCCTTCACGACGGTACCGGGCGTGACGACTGCTCCCGGCCCCACCACTGCATTCGCTTCGACCACTGCCCCATCCAACACTTGGGCGGAAGGACCAACGACCGCATTATCCTTGAGCGTGGCAGCATGAACGATCGCTCCCGGTCCAATGTGAACATTCTTCCCAATCACCGAGGGGAAATCCCCCTGAATCTTGGCCACGTGAATCACCGCTCGATCCCCCACGACGGTATTTTCTCCAATGACTACCTTGTGCACATCCCCCCTCACAGTGGCCCCATACCAGACACTGGCCCCCTTCTCTAGCGTGACATCCCCGATCACGGAGGCCGATGGCGCCACGAAGGCGGTATAGGGAGAGACGGTCGGGGAAATGCCGTCGACAGCGACGAATCGCGTGGAGGGGACGAGTTTGTCAGCGTATTTGCATACTTCGAGGGAGGCTCCGAGGCGGTCGAGGGATTGTCCGACGGAGCGGGCGGTGTTGGAGGCGGCGAGGACAAGGCGTGCGCCGATGGACGTCATGGTTTGGTGTGTGCGAGATGTTGATGGTTGGGTTGAAGGAAACTCGCGATGTAATACGTACTGTAAAGTGCTGTATGCGATAATGGATGTGTAGTATGTGCATTAGATATATATGCGTCTACTTTTAGTAAGTAAATATTTACTGAAAATGGTATGGGAAAGGTCTGATTATCCCGTGAATTCAGCAATCAGTACGATACAAAAACGGTAATTCAGCAGAAAGCTCGGTCAAGATGCGTCCGAAGTCTACAATACGGGAAGTCGAAAAACGCCGAAGCTATACGAAGCGGATATCGTATGAACCAACATCCCGTCACAACAAACTCCGTGACAGCGGCTCAGCTTGCAACCACCGGCATTAAGAGTCATTGATCCTGATCCGTTCGTCAGCTCGTTCATAAAGCTACTGCAGCAACCAAAAGCTTGGTCACAATAGTCCATCTCAGCAATAGCTTTTTCTCAATCGCCTCAAATATCCGGAAGTAAGCCAAATCCAGCTCAAACGTATCATCGAACATTTCATCATGGCACCCACAATGGACATCGACGAAACTAACTCCCAGCCCAAAAAGAAAACGCACACCTCCCCCAGCGCATCGGCTGAATCTGCCTCTCCCCACCCCTCCATGTCGCTGGTGCAAGACATTCACCGACTCGTCATGGTGCACAGCGGCAAATTATCCAAGGAGGACGCATGCCAAATCATGGGCATGGAGCCCGAAGCGCTGCTGAAAATTGTCATGGATAGGGTGGGCACGGGGGGCAAAAGCGTCCAGGATGCGATCAAGGATAATGAGGAAAGGTTGAAGCATAAGACCGAGGGAGGAGAAACCGCAGCTGCCGCTGAAAAGGGCGCAGAAGACGAACTGCAGCAGCCTCTCCTCAACCCCTCCCTCTATCAGCATCTCGTATCTGCGCTCTCGTATCCCACTCCCCTGAGCCCCTCCGACCTCGCAGCTCTAACGGAGCACCACAAATCTTCTATATCTGATCTCAAATCGCTCATCACTAAAGCTCAAGAAGAAGCAGGCGATATGGAAGTACTCGCGGCGAAACTCACAGTGGCACGCTATTGCACTAAATGCTGCTCGAAAGAAGAAGCATTGGAGGCGTACGAAGAGGTGGTGGGAAGTCCTAAGCTGAGTGTGGGGAAGAAGCTGGATGGGTATTTGGAGATGGCTAGGGTTTGCAGTTTTTGGGGGGATTGGAAAAGGATGGGAGAGGTTTTGGATAAGGTGAGTGCGTTTGTCGATTTCAATCGGAACTGCATGTGGAAATGGTCGCTGTGGGCATCTTTGAATGACAAATCGAGTTTCACTTATGCGCTCAATCATCTGGGACTCACTGCGTCTGCCCCATCTTCGATTCTGTTACAATCCATAACAATTGTGGCTCCTATCACGATGACTGCACCCCATTGGACCAGGCGTCCAAAGTCATCGAGAAAGGCGGAGACTGGGACCGCCGCAACCGACTCAAAGCATACAGAGCTATCTCTTATCTCCTCGTCCGCGACCTACAATCGGCATCTAAACTTCTCGTCGATGGCATTGCCACCTTTTCTTGCACGGAACTATGCGATTATTCGGAGTTTATTACGTATGCGGTTGTGACGAGTTTGCTGCATTTGCCGAGGACAGAGTTGAAAAAAAGTATTATCGATGGAAGCGAGATATTGCAGGTTGCGAACGATATTCCTGTTGTGGTGAGTTCTGAGTGTCAGTGTTCGTACTTTTTTTTGTCAATTTAATTTGTCTACATCTTGATGTTTCCAATTCGTCCGTCCCCAAACAGCTCAAACTTGCCAACACCCTATACGATTGTGACTACAAGCAATTCCTACACACTCTCGTGGCTATCAATCACCACCTTATCGCCAACCGATACCTCCAACCTCACGCGGGTTACATCATTCGGGAACTTCATGTGCTTGGCTTCCGTCAATTCCTAGACTCTTACCAATCCGTCACTCTCGAAAGCATGGCGGCGTCGTTCGGCGTCAGCATCGAGTTCTTGGATTTGCAGCTCAGTCGTTTCATCGCCTCTGGCCGGCTGACTGCTAAGATTGACAACGTGGGGGGCATTGTGGAAACAAATCGCCCCGATTGGAAGAATGCGAGATATAGGGAGATGATTCAGAAGGGAGATCTCTTGTTGAACCGTATTCAAAAGCTGGGAAGAGTTGTAGATCTTTAGTGGGACATTGTGCAACGCATCTCATTGAAACACACCAGTTTGCTTTGATTATTTTGACAATGACAAAATGATACGACTAACATTACAGACAACTCACATTACTATTAGAATGTACTATACAGCTCATAGTAAACGTTGACGGAAGGCAAAGCTTTTCACTCTCTCAAGAAGCAGCCAACAAAGGACAACCACAGAAAAATACTTAACCCAGGCATCCTTCAAAACTTCCGTCAGCGGAGGAACATAAAAAATGTCTTGTTGAGGAACGTTGATTTTCATTTGAAGGCGATAGCTTCGATCGCCGGGCGCACCCGAATCTAACCGTTTGATTGGATATCTCTCTACGTAATCTGCAGCGACATCTCTCTTCCTGTATCGCGCCAAGACATCTTCTACATTTGAGTTAGACACACGATGGACCGCCTCTGATTCTGTATGCACCAAAGGAGTCTCGTCGGCGTATAATTGTGATGAATAACCTCTCACACCAAGAGGGTTTGTTTGTCTGAATCGAAATGCACCTTCCGTGTCATAACCAGACAACGGCAAATCAGAGGCAACTGAAGAATACACGATTGTCTCCATGTCAAGTCGAACTCTCTTGCGCAGTTGAAAGTTGAAGAATGCCAGAACCTGCATGCTCTTTACTTGTTCGTCTTGGTTCAATGGTACATCAACTTCTAATGTAAACCAGTCCGCTAAACCATCAATGTCGGTATCTTCATTATAGAACTGAACAGTCGCCATGCGGAAACTATCATGTCGCAGGAAATTGACTGCATCGAGTGTCGAGACAAAAATTTCTTTCGTTTTGTCCGTTGATGGCGACGTAGCTTCGAGCACCATAATGAGTTTATACAGAAATGAAACATCGGGCTGCTCTCTAAGAGATCCTTGGGTGACCCAAAATCCACCGCTCGGTCCATTCCAAAAGTAGAAAGGGACAATTAGGGCGAATGCATTACATGCAATGACAAATAGGTAGGAAATGGACAGCCTGGGAGCCGAATAACTTTTCGTCAGGAGTTCTTCGTGAACGACGATTTTCTTCATCGTTCAATCCTTCATAAAGCGAATGTAGTCTCCACTCGACTTGAATTTGGTCAAAGCAGATGCTTGTATTTTTCATCATCTGCCTTAAGATGTTACGAATAGTGTTCTTTATTTTTTGGCGTCGTTCAAATATAAAACTCATTTTAAATTTTATGATGTCAATCTTAGAAATCACTCTGATTGGACTAGATTGAACACATTCGAAACCCATGAATCTACCTTCTGATGTCCGCCCCTCTGCTGTCGCATACAATGCACAGCTACGCATTCGCCGCGAAGCCGAGGAGAGGAGCATAGCTCAACAAGAGCTCAACTCATGGATGACAGAAATCAAAGATAACAAGGCAACATCAAATGCAAATAGATCTCATTCCAGGACTGGCACGGTGTCAGGAAATACTACGACGACTCTCGAACAGAAGCCGTCACAAACGAATGAGTTTGGTAGCGTGAGTCTTGAAGAAGAACGCTTGCGAGGCAATAGCTTCTTCTCCCAGGGAAAATACCAAGAGGCGATTCAGTCGTATACTCGATGTCTCAGCAACAAGGACGCGTTAACGTCGCCAGTCGTTTATTCAAATCGTGGTAAGCCTTAAAAGTAGACAGATTTATTATTGTTTCTTCTGGCGCTCGATGAATCCAGCATCTCACTGCGTTTTTCCCAATCATGCAGCAATGGCGTATCTAAAAGCTAAGAACTGGATTTGTGCTGAAACCGATGCAACCGCAGCTTTGAAAATTGACCGTCATTTCAAATCCTATCAGCGTCGATGTGTTGCTCGACTTTCGTTGGGGAAGCTTAGAGCGGCAATGATGGACGCCTGCGCTGCTGAGGACTGTTTCGGGAGTGACAATGATTCCACGTTGAACGAACTTCATGCGCTCCAACAGAAAGTGCAGAACTCATTACTTCTCGCTGTTACCCGAGCACCTCGACGAAACATTATTTTTGAAGTGATTCACGCCTGAGCCTTCCCTTTGGTTTTGTTTCATTCTGTTGTGACTCTTCACCTCATCATTTGGCAACTGAGACAGAAATGTATTAGTGGTTTTACATTGAATTTACCAGAATATGTATTAGACGTTGTTGCATTAAATTTAGTTCTCCAAATGAAAATTCTGATGATGCAAACTCAGTCCCTACACGCACGACAGGTATGGTACATCAATTCAAAAAGTTACATTGAATTCGGAACACAATAATATTACCTTCAATTGAACTGCGTCAGCACGCTAAGGTGGCTTTGCATAGAAGGATCATTTTTTTGTATATCAAAGCAGGAAAGAAGCACAAATCAAAAACCATGGATGGTGATGGAACTGATTCTGATTCTTTTGAAAGTGTTAAGCATCCAAGTGGAGATGACACTGTTGCTGCAATTGAACTCTTAAATATGACTAATCTGGTTGGGACTAGAATCTCTGATGATTTTGATATTGGCGATGGCATTGTGCAGCAGTTTACAGGGATTGTTGTTGAGAAGCCGACGAACAATTATTCGGTTCTATTCGAACCCCATTTTTGCACATCCAGGTTGTACGTATTTGTACATGAGGCACAATGTGTGCAATATTGAATCCTTAACGTGCAATCCAATATTTCAATTTCACCTTATTGTTTACTTTTGCCATTGTTATTTCTTCTTCTTCTTAATCATTTTCGTTGGTGAGGCTGTGAGTTTGTCCCTCAGAAGACCGAATGTCGAATCTGTTTATTTTCTAATTTAGCGAATAAAAAGATTCACGGAAATTGTAAGATGTATTTGAGTTTGTTGTTCAAACAAATCTCGAATCGATGAATCGATGAATCGCATTCCCGCCATATCGCCCCGCCACATCACTGCACTCGAAACGTACACCCACACCACTTTTCCTCACCATGAGATTTGTCGCGTTCAAGCTCTTTAGTGAGCTCATCAACCCCTCTCCTATCTGGGCCATCACTCCAGGAAAATCCCACGACTCCGGTCCAAGACTTGACAGGGTGCATAATCGCCGCCCTCAGACACATAACAGGGGTTCGTCCAGTATGTCCCCTGTTACGACAGAAGACTCCCCCATTGGTTACGCTACACTTGCCCCCGCCACTGCCGCCGCCTCTACTCAACGTACATTGACAGCCCAAAATACTAGCCGCCCTCCGTCTCGCAATGAATCCCAGAGGACAACCGTCCCTGAGATGCAAATGCCTCCTTCTTCTCAGGTAACAACCGTCCCAGGAACTGAAGTTCAATACCCTCCCCTTCCTTCGTCTCTTCCTCCCCTTAATCTAAGCCCTAGTTCTTCATCACGTTCGCCTTCACCCATCGATTTCAATAATACCAATCATGATCCTATTGAAAGTGACAACGACGATGAGGAAGAATCCGAGTCTGAGGACAAGAGTGTTTATGTCCCTGGTTTGTTTGGTAATCACAACGGGGATGGTGATTATGCTTCTGACTTTACCGTTCACCAATGCATCTTACACTTTTTGGGAGAGGCCATTGACCAACAAAAGAACCGTTTTAATGTTGAGGCGTGTCTAGTGATTGAAGCCGGAACATCAGTTTCAAATGAACGGACTACAACCGCTACAATCAGGAACCAAATGATGTTAGACAGATATGTTAATCTTGTTTGTATGTTCTCACCTGATGACTTTGTCTCCCCCACCACTCTGGAAGACATAGAGGAAGTTCAAGGAATACAGGAAGGAGATACAAACGAAGTATACTCCAAAATTACTGAAGGAGGTTTCCAGTTTTCCCAGTGGTCATTCATTGAGAGACATCTACAAAAAGTTTGCTTTAGAATGCTACAAGGTTGAATACAATGTGAGTTGGATGTATTGTACGCATTCATTTAAATACATATGACATTCTCATTCATCAACTTCCTAATTAAGTTAACAGTTGGCCCTGATAACGACAATGACGTCATGGATCAGATGCCAAAAGACTATTGGTTGAAGGGCGACAACACAAAATTCCTACTTGCTTGCATGGTTCATAGAACGAACAAAGAGATAGCAATGCAATGCTCGTTGCTTCCTGCCGGTTCGACTAGGGAAGTTCAACGGAATAATGCTGCTGCTAGAGTAGCAGCTGAACGTTCGGCGGCAAGGAAAGAGAGGAAAAAACAAGAGAGCAAGGATATCACTGGGCAAAGAATTCGCAACAGTATGGGACATACCAGTTTGATTAAGTCAAGGAATGAATTGGTCATGACTCAAATTAGGATGTACAATGAGAACAAGGATGCCTTCGTTGCAACCATGGGGCAAGAGGCTTTCAATGCCAAAATTATGGAGTTACTGAACAAACTTCCAGATACATCCACAGTTCGAACTAGCCTTGATGATCCAGATGTTGATGAGGGTGGAGATGATGATGATGAAGACGAGGATGGGGATAACTAATAATTGAAATGCCAAGTAATCTAGATTGAATCTTATTGTTATAATTGGTGATCTATGTTACAGTAGGTATTGATCAGTTCAACTTTTAAAATGATGAGGACTTCCTCTTGTTCCTAGAATGTTTATCTCTCCTTGCGCAATAGTGAATATGTTCGGCCAATTTCTCACGCCGACTTGCCCATAGGAATGCCAAAGCTGCATCTTCTCGTTCATCCTCAAATTGCCTCTCATCTCCCCGTATCCAAATTCCATCACCAGGTAGTGGTGCCCCTCTTCCTACTCTCACATCACAATCTCTAGACTCCATTTCTGTCAACATGTCGTTATGGAACATGCAGCATACAGTAAATACTTTCTCAACATACTTCATGTCTCAAAACCGGATACCGTAGTCTAGAATCCTACACCTCTTCTTTATGATGCCAAAGACACACTCCACATCTTTTCTCACACTTTCTATTTTAGCAGAGAAATACCCTTTTGCAACGACACTGGCTCATGTTTGTAAGGACAGATTAGTTTTGGCCACCGTATATAACCGCCATCGCAAATGAGGTAAACACCTGTTTCGACTCGGGTATTTCCTTGTTCATCAGATAACTTCCATTCAACATCTCGATACCAACTATTCCTCAGTAATTTTATTGTTTCTTCCAAACGAACAATTTGTTTGTCGTTTCCTGTTCCAAAATGTGCAATTGAAACTCCCAAAACTTGACGATCAAAACCAGTAACAACCTCGAAGGCTAGAGAAGGAAATCCCTCTTTCCCCTTCGCCAATTGACATCATCCGCCGGACAATTACTCCACTTCATGTGGACAACATCAACTGATCCACCACAGCCGGGGAGGAAGTTATCTGCATAGCGAACCATCACTTTATCCAAATCATTTTGTGTTGTTGGGTAACAAATGTAATCTTCTTTGGTAGAAAACATACAATCAATGAATTTCTTGAAGAAAAGATGGTGCTCTTTGTCAGATATGTTCATGTCACTTTGCAAAGTTCGAAACGGAGTGTTATGACCAATTACTTTCAGAGCACCTAGAATTTGCAACTCCGATCTGATGATCATCTCTTTCTCACACTTACAATGCTTTGTCTGGTATACCCATCCCTTCACAACAAACAGTGAAACAATATCATCAATCTTCTGCAACGGCATTCGAAATAGGGATCTGAATTCCCCTATCGGTCTCGTTGAGACAGATAGTAGGTTTTTTCTCTGACGGATTCATCGAGGAATCTTGTATACCAATTGGCTTTATAGACATCACCAAACCTATATTCAAAAGCATTTGGTGATCTTGTCCCCCCGGCCTCATCATCATCAATCGAGTTGTCAGTGTCTTTGTCGTCGTCAAAGAATGTCTGCAGAAATTCTGCCTCGGCGGCTGCTGTATAATTGTTGATGGAGAACTCTGCTGTAAACTCAGCCTCAACTGCCTCCGTACATGCATCAACTGAGAATTCTGCTCCATCATATGTTAAGATATTTAAAGACATGTTTTGACATACCAGTTGTATGAGAAATGTCATGTTTCAGGTCGGTGAATTGTTGTGTTCGATGGACACGTGGAATGCTGTGGATGATTTTAACATAGACTCGACGATTTGTAGAGACGATTTGCATGGTTCAAATCGTACCCCCAATTCAACGATTCGAGCTCTGTCAAATTGATTTTCAAATCAACTTTCAAGTGGTTAGCGAAAAAAAGATTTAGGATCGTATGATTTGTATGAACAAACTCAATAATTTTCGTGTGAATCGTCTAATATTTTTTTAGCATTCAAGCTTATGATTTGACATCTGACATCAGGGGAACAAACTCACAGCCTGACTGAATTTTCATGTTCAAATCTTGTATTAGTCTTCTTTTTGTTGCTGACTGCAACTGACTGAGTTCTAGTTGCTTTGACTCATCTGTGACGAAAAACCATTGTTTCTTAATAATACTGAGGGCCATTCTTATTCGCATTTCTCTCCCTGATTTCTCTGAAGAATGACCCAACACATGTAAGGGAATACTATCCTGTAGCATTACTGGTATGACACATGAATGTTAAGCACAATCCACACCTGCTTGTAAGGGATTTCCAATGATGTTGCTGTTATCTGTCACCAAATCCACTGACCATTCACACTTGTTTGGATGATCAACTCCTTTTGTTGCTTTGTAATATTCAATTAACCAATTCTGCAAGCACTTTGAGACATGGAGGTGTTCAATATTCTTGTTGATATGCCCGTGCAAACTGTCTATGTAACTTTGATGAAGTCTGGTTGGGCAGACTTGAATAACAACATTATGACTCTGGTGGATGTTGTAAAGAAAGTAAATGAACGATACATCATGAAACAAATCATATGCTGCATCAACTCTCAAGCCATGATCATCCTTGAAGTGATATCGGAACTGTCCAAAGAGATTTTTCTCATAAATCATTCTATGCTTTCCTCCTCTCATTGGATTAACATGAAAGCATAATTTGTTGATAAAGAATGAATCAACCATTACGGCAGGTTTGTAGGCTGGGTTCATATCTCTCTTCTCCTTTTCTCTTCTATTCAACAATTGAATAAAGCAATCAAGAACATCGCTAGAAACATAATGACCATCTTTCAGTGTTTTCATTTTTCTCCTGGAAGCAAAACTTGATCTGGTATGCTTGGCTTCCTCTCCAAAACTATTGTTTTTGATGGGATGAGACATATTGAAATGTATGCCTCCCCTTGGAACACTATAACTGTGACATTGAGGATAATGTATTCTTGCAAATTCGGTTACCTTTGGCCATAGATTAACCTTTGCAAGGTGGGCCTCTGTAAGTTTTGATGAAAAAGGAAGGTCAAAATCCTCCATCGAGTAGTCCTTGTTATATTCACTATCTTGTGAGCCTGAGATTTCATCAGAATCATGCTTCGAACCGCTTTCTGTCAAAGAGATACTCCAACCCTTATTCATAGTTGTAGATTTTCCTGTGATTTTATGATCATCCTTGCCTCTGTAATCCACTATTTTTTGGAGGGGCACATCAATAGTTTCATTGTCCTCTATAGATTTACTCCTCATTTCGCAATCTACCTTGCCAATGTCATCTATAGTTGACGTCCCTTCACAAGATGCAGCTTCTTTCTTGTTTTGATCTGCTAGGGTAGGTTCTGTTGTTACATTTCCACCTTCATTACTGTATTTTTTGATCCAATTCTGCACCAGTTTTGTGTCACTTATTTCCTCCTCCACAGAAACAGTATAGAACAACCAAACAATTGGATACTTGCCATCATAACTAGCATTCGGACCAACATTCTATGGTTGATTTGGGAGCATATCATCTGAAAAATAGAAATTATTGTCAATAGCACTTTTTGTTGTACAAGTGTAATGGCCAGTGAATACTGTTTCTCCGTCAATATTTGTTCTTGATTCACCTCGAATATGTTGTATGAAACCTGTCAAAGATGCCACGATGGAAGTCAATCAGCTGTTGTTGGCCTCAATATTTGAGAAATTCATGAAGTCAGTCAGGTCCATTTCAACTGGAACATTAAATGGGTTAATCCACTCATTATTATCATTCAATCTTGGAGCCACTTGGAAGAATACTAGAACTTGAGGAATATGATCTTTGTCTAATTGAAAATACTTGTTTTCATAGACCACCCGCACAGTTTTATTGCAAGTCTTGCAAAAGATTGGGTTGTGTAATTCTACCTTTTGATCATGTAATGCCAGATTGATTAAATCTGGCAAGTCAAGTAAATCACCAATTGGTGGATTAACACCAATCATGCTAGGATGCATGACATCATCTGATGCAACCCATGATTGTTTCAGAAACATGCCACAATTGATGCAATCAAATTTTGAAGTGGTTTGATTGCAGAAATATAATAAATCAAAATGGAGTAATGTTGACAGTCATGTTCAGTCGATTGTGCAAGAATTGCGTGTTAGAATTCAATTGGACAGATGGAATCCCCAAATGAGTATTGCGTAGACTTGCAACATCTCATAGCCTGGAATAATTGCTCAGGACGTTTGATGATATGTTCTGGTTTTGAATTGAAAATGTGTTGAAGGAATAATAATATATGGTCATATGCCATATCATACTTTGGGGGACAAACCAATCCATGTGAAATAGGCAATGAATCAAGGAGAGCTGCCCTCAATGGAACAGAAGAAACGATGCTGTGAATCAATACATGTGCAAAACATAATCGAGTTTGAGAAAGAAGTAAAAATACTATTAGCATGCATCAAACGTCGAAGCATATCTGATATTCTGGCTAACTTACAGTTATCAGCATTATGGATCTCCGTTACCTCTCCTTGGAACCAACCAACATCAAACTGTTTGAGAAATGAATAACCGACTGAGCCAATTTTCCTCTTTTGTCTTTCTGTCAGGACATGATTTTCTTTCGCTGGTTTGGATTTCCTTCTATCAATTTGACCATCAACATGGGAATGCTTCCTTGACAGTCTTTTGTTTGCTGATTGAATAGCTCTGAAACTATCCTAGACCTTGTAATGTGATTTCTTCTCATTTTTCTCTCCAGTCGTGTTTGTATACTGTAAGGGATGAATGCTCTCTGATGAGCCAGAATCATTTGCTTGCTCATTTCTTCACAAAAACTGAACACACCTCGGACCAACTCTGCCAACACTTCCGGTCCTTCAACATATTTCTTGATGAATCCTCCAAGTCCCTGTTGAGCATTGGTATCTGAGCACAATTTATTGTATCGCTTAGCAAGAAGAGGACAATCTTTGCCGAGTTACAAGCATGAAAAATGTGTGGAGCACGTGAAGGACTCAAGTACCATTTCAACCAACTGGATACCTGTGAAAATTTCCTGTGAATTGTTTTAACAGTGGCCTGAAACAGAATGAACTCTTGCTTTGGATGTAGTAGTGATTCTGCAAGAGCTTTAAATTCCTCTTGTTTCTTTTCACTTTTGAAAAATTTGGAAATCTAAGAGACTTTCTGTACATTTGCTTTGTAATGTCATCCACAATATCCCAACATTGCTTCTCTGGCAACACTTGGGATAACATCCCGTTGAAATCTTTCTTTACAAAAAGATTCCAATGCCCTAGACCAGCCATTTGTTAATGCAAGGGACATATCAGCTGTATGAACCGGATACACCGCAATGAAATCTTCAAAGGTTGTCAACAGAGGATCTAATGTTTTGTAATTCTCCAGATCAACATCGAAGTGACATTTGTAGCCTCGTTCACTCTTATCACCATGAATTGTAATAAGACAAGGCATTTGGTGTGCAGTATAAATATCCCACGCACAAGAAACTGTAACCCAAACATTCCCATGAAAATATGAAGCCTTACTCATTGACTCTATTGAATCAACCTGTTTTGCATTAGCATGATCAATTGAAAGAGCTGACATCATAGAAGTTTGGAAAGACTAATATATTGGTTTTGTTTTGTCACCAAAGCTACTCCCAGCAAGAACATCGCTGTTGTGGTCATTTAGTTGGCGTAGCTCCTCCCATGTAGTATCCATACTTGTGAAGCCTTGTTTGTTGTTACATAGCTTATTGAAAAGCATTTTCTTTTTGGCTGATTTCTTTTGAGTGAGGTAGTCAAGATTAGCAAATCTTATGTCAATATTGGACATGGGTTTGTTGAAGATATTGACTTTAGGGTTAACAGTGATGAATTTTTTGAGATAATCCTCAGCATCATAGGTAGCTCTTTGAGGAAATGGTACTGGATGGTCATGATCACCACGGTGGTGACATTGCCATCCTAGCAATGACTTGCTACCTGACGCTGTGACAATGAAATCCTTTTTTAAGACCCACTTGCAATTACACTTGATAAACTTTAATGATGCGTTGTGTGCCTTGCACCAGTGTTTCTGCTCAGGCACCAGTTGCTTACCACCAGTATTATATTTCCCTTTTCCTCTGCGTGGAAATTTTTGACGATATCTATAGTCACAATTTGTTTCAGAACACACCAAAATTCCAAGACAACTGTAATGATCTCCCAGTTCTGATTTCTTGCTAATTCTCTGTTGTGCCCAAAATATTTGTGGACGGCGGACATCCTTGTAGTGTAGGTTCACATTCCCATTAGTATAGTTTCTGAAATTTTGCCATGCATTGATGTCGATGTCAACAATACTCTCAATGTTAGTATTAGGCTTCATTGCATCGAGCTTTGGCTTCACAATATTAAGATAAAATGATGTGCCTTTGTTTTGCACCCCACAAAGAGGACTCTCATCTGCCAACTCAGAATTGCACGCGGCTGTGACTTTTCTATTTTTAACCTGAGATAGAATGTAAGAATTTTTAATTTATCAATTGTTGCACTCAATTGATCATGTATGTAATCACTTGAACTCACCGTTTTATGTTTTCTAGAGGAATTACTTATTTCCGAAGAAGAATGTGTTGGTGTACTAGTTGATTGCAACTGAAGTGAACTCCCCATTGGTTGTGGTTGTTTGATGTTAATTTCACTTGACTCGGTTACAGCAGGAACAATATTGTTTGCAATTTCCTTCATTGTTTGATCTCCACCAGAAGATTTGGGCGATCCGTGTTTGTGTGAGTAGGCATCATTGAATGGTTCACTGGAATTATGATCTGAAACAGTTCCAAAATAACTGTATATTTTATTTACTGTAGATATATTTGGTTGACGTAGGAGGTGCTGCCTGAGAAAATCAAACAGGTTCCACACTGGTATCCTTCCTTGAGTAACCATAGTTCAGAACCTAAACACCAGAAATGCTGCCTGTAAGCAGTGAAATATCCCTGTCTGTGAGAGGACACAAATGACTTCTACATCCTAAAAATACGGCACAAATTGCAACTCACCAAAAACAATATGATTCAGCTAATATGCCTTTGATTGCTCTAAAAACTAAGATTCCACTTGTCTGTGATGACAACAACACAGCCTGAAGTTTTCAGGAGAGAACTCTGGCTGTGATTGACAAAATAAAAATTGCTTCTAACACATGGACATTAGGCAGAAATTGCCCCTCACCAAAGACATTGTGATTCAACTAATATGCCTTTGATTGCTCTGAAAACCAAGATTCCACTTGTCTGTGATGACAACAATGCGGCCTGCAGTTTTCAGGAGATAACTCTGGCTGTGAGTGACAAAATACAAATTGCTTCTAACACATGGAAATTGGGCAGAAATTGCCCCTCACCTAAGACGTTGTGATTCAACTAATATGCCTTTGATTGCTGTTAAAACTGAGATCCAACTTGTCTGTAATGACAACAACGCGGCCTGAAGTTTCAGCGGCGAATTCTGGCTGCGAGTGACATAATATAAATTGCTTCTAACCCAGAAATTGGGCAGAAATTGCCCCTCACCAAAGACATTGTGATTCAACTAATATGCCTTTGATAGCTGTTAAAACTGAGATACCACTTGTCTGTAATGACAACAACTTCGCCTGAAGTTTCAGCAGCTAATGCTGGCTGTAAGTGACGAAATACAAATTGCTTCTAACCCATGGAAATTGGGCAGAAATTGCCCCTCACCTAAGACATTGTGATTCAACTAATATGCCTTTGATTGCTATGAAAACTGAGATCAAACTAATCTGTAATGACAACAACGCGGCCTACAGTTTTCAGGGGCGAATGCTGGCTGTAAGTGACAAAATACAAATTGCTTCTAACCCATGGAAATTGGGCAGAAATTGCCCCTCACCTAAGACGTTGTGACTTGGCTAATATGCCTTTGATAGCTGTAAAAACTGAGATACAGCTTGTCTGTAACGACACCAACGCGGCCTGAAGTTTCAGTGGCGAATGCTGGCTGTAAGTGACAAAATACAAATTGCTTCTAACCCATGGAAATTGGGCAGAAAGTGCTCCTCACCTAAGACATTGCGATTCAACTAATATGCCTTGGATTGCTATGAAAAATGAGATCCAACTTCTCTGTGATGACAACAACGCGGCCTGCAGTTTTCAGCGGCGAATTCTGGCTGTAAGTGACGAAATAGCAATTGCTTCTAACCCATGGAAATTGGGCAGAAATTGCCCCTCACCTAAGACGTTGTGACTTGGCTAATATGCCTTTGATAGCTGTAAAAACTGAGATACCGCTTGTCTGTGATGACAACAATGTGGCCTAAAGTTTTCAGTGGCAAATTCTGACTGTGAGAGACAAAATGAAAATGACTGGTTGGGGATGTGCAATCTATGTAGATCTACTCTATTGCACATTTTGTACATAATTATATGGGTATTTAATACTAGTAATAAATTTTTTGCACATACATAATGTGCAATTACGTACAATCAAAACGTACAAAACAAAGAGCCCGGTTCTATTTGAAGATGGCGATGCACAGGAGTATAGGGAAGATGAATTTGTCTCAAAGCGCAACCTCATATCCTCTAATATCACTGGGCTCGAAAGTTCTTCATCAAAATGAGATACTCACAAGACATGAGTGGTGTTCAAAGATTCAGTGGGGTGACATTGGCTTCATCAAAGAAAAGGGGGAGATCTGTCCGTTTCTTGCCGTTTCTCCTTTTAGCAGAAGTCTTTGTAGTGATAAAGAATTGAATGATTGGGAGGAAGCTTATTTAAAGGTAAACCAAATATGTCTTTATTTCTTGAATATCATATTTTATTGCTGAATTTCTTTCTTTCAGTGGAAATCTAAGATGACCAAATCATTCCCATTGCTTGTGCATTACTATGGCATGTTTCCAAGTTATAGAATTATACTCAAATTCAAATTCATTCCTTACGAAACAGGAATTGAGTTGTCTGTTTGTTGAGTCAATCTACAACTTGTTGCCAAACTTTCATCAATGTCACTTTTTTCAAAGAATGAAAAGAGGGTCTTATCATCATTGAAGGAAGCAAGTTATCATTATTCAAAACTTCCACAAGAGCAAATGTCTCATCTCTCAATGCTACTCCAAAAAACCTCCCATTTAGTATGATAGCCAATAAGCATGTTTCCATTGACACGGATGGAGAATATGAGGGAGATGATGTTTCAATTGATATGGATCCTGATGGGGGAGAAGATGGAGAATATGAGGGAGATGATGTTTCCATTGACACCAATTCTGTAGGGGGACAGCATGGCCATTATGAGGGAGACTTAAATAAAAAACATTGAAGAACAATCAAGCATATCAAAGTTAAAACATCAAAGGTAATGTCTCTATAGATTTAGGGCTATGTGATGCTGGTGAGAGGAACAAGAGAATTGAAGAAGCTAAACGCTGGAAGAAACAGATGTATTATCCACAAGTTGGAAATGTTCCCAATAAGTATTGGACACCTGACCAAATTACGAGTGCATTAGAAGATGCTGGAGTAAGTTTATACTTTGCATGAGATGTCCTAAACAATCTTTCTAATTGTTTGTCACGATCCCTATTTTACTGATTGATTATCCATATAAGAAAGACAGTGAAAAAGAAAAGGCAACCAAGATTCCCCAGGTCAGAAAAATATTCCAACCCAGACAAAAGAAATGGTGATGAACAGAGAGTACTAGAAGCCATTTTGCAAAATGAGGTATTCAAAGATGTCATCACTCCGGATACCTGGGATGTCTGGAGAAAGGGCTTTACTGTTGCCCATGAGTTTTGGATTGCTCGCACTATATAGTGTGATACCAACCAGATTGTTACTTACGAGCATGATAATTTCCATGCAGCAAGCCAAGAGTATCAAGAATATTTTGCAGAGCTGTCAAATGGAGAGAAACATTATGTGACAAACGTTCTGGATAAGCACAACGCATTAGTTCCAGAGTTCATCCTAATGTTGGCAAAGAATGACAATGATTATGTGGTGGGTGACTATTGCTTCCCTGTATATTTATAAGTTTTACAAGCAACTCTCACTAACAAAATAATTCAGTATGAAAACATTGCGCCACATCTGAACAGAGAAGATAATCTGGTTGTTCTTGCTCAATGAGGAGTGGATTTTAAGAAATCATGCTATATCAGATCTAACCTTATCCAATGCTTGTTGCACCAACACAATCACACATATTGTTGCCACTATAGTAATCCTGATGATTACAGCCAAACAAAGGGGATTTAGTTTTTTAATGAGGATGAAGGAATGAGTTGGTTCAGGCAAGTTGACCAAGAAAATCATACGCATTTGGGCTATTCTAATGTTGTTATACGACTTGAGAAAATCATCAAGGTCGAGATGAATAATGAGGATGTGTTTGATTCTACTTTTACTTCGGTGTGGGGATAGTTCAAAAAAATGATCCTACAAACTGCTGAGAATCATGTCTCCTCCTCTTTGCATCTAATTTGTTTTTAAATATTTAAGTACTTGATCCACAAACCAGTTCAAACCCTTAGTCGAAAATGCTTAAGGTTAATTTAATCTATTGAATAAGTCTGTGGTACAAGAGAAGTATGACAGGATAGGTTTGTTCTCGTAAGAATCTGCGAGCGCTGCTAAAGCCATGCCACAATCTGTTACCTCCAAATAAGTATGATGATTTGTCACACTACCAGTACTGACCGAAGATAAAGAGGGATACTACGACAGAAGCACTTCGCAACTCATTTCATATCTTTTATTACCTAGAGACAAGTAACATTCCATCCAATTTGCAACTTCGATCAGACCAATTGTTTTTTGGTTTTAGGTGCTTCCCACAACCTGATAAGTCTTTTTAAAGTCCTCTGTCTCGATTACCAAGTACCCCTGAGTCCCACCCGGTCCCTGTGGCTTAAATTTAACAACGAAATGAGTGTCTTCCTTCTGCTTTAGAGATCCCTGGGTGGGTTCTACGGACCAATCCATAGGCGTGTCACTGGTGAATGCTGCGCGAAAATCTGCAAAGCCCATGAATGGATTTCGAAGCTAGAGTGGTAGCCATGTTTCATTTCAAGGAAATATCAGCAGTGAGTATCGAATAGAGATAAGTTGTCGGTCCTCAAGAGGAAATGACGAGATCAAGAGAGCATCTTACCATTAGGTCATAAGTAGCCACCCTATTCACGGCCGTGACTAACTCGATAACACCATCGATAGTGTTACCGGGAGTCACAGGGCCAAAAGTTTCATCCAAGTCAAAATTGTCATTCCTCTCCACACCAAACTTTGCGAGTTGGCGCCAATCCTCTTCCGCGCTAGTCTGTACTTGATCAAAACTATCTGACATTTGCTTCAATTGCAAATTCTTTGCGCGTACTTCTCGTTGATTGGCCCAGTTCTCGAGTTGCTGTGCCCTTGCCGTATCCATTTTGGGGTTCTGTGATCTGAGAGAATCGGCATACCCAGTGCTGGTGCCCCATGCATTTTTGGCTGACATCATTTTGGAAGTAGCGAGTTGGGGTACGGCGTCCATTCTTTCGAGCTTGTTATTTCCATCCCCTGCCACTCCCATCTGGCCGTCGCCGCCGTCAAATTCGTTGCTAAAGTCTACGAAGCCCTCAAATGATCCCGGGCCGTAAGATTGAATTTGATCCTTTGCCATTTTGGTAGCCTCGCGTGACTCGGTCTCCGGCTCGGGGCTGCTGTCGGGCGCGTTTAATTCAGCGGAGAGGTTGTCAAGGTAGCCTTCCAGCACAGTCGGACATGCCTGACGCTGTCGGCCGTTTCCTTGTGGAAGACATGGCGCAAAAGCGGCACCGTAGCCGACGCTAATGAGAGAGAAAACTGCAGACTTTGACAAACGCATCTGATACGAGATTAAGGACCCTCTATACGCTACAATACGAGAAGGGTGATGGTGCTATGGTACAATACAATACTTGCTGTCAATATTGACGATCAAGACATAATATGGCGGTTGTTGATTGTTGGTGTCTTTCCAGGAGGAACGGGGGAATCGCCAAGTTTATTGTGAAGAACTTGCATAGGAATTCATTTACTCGCTAAAACTAGGTTTATTCTACCTAACCAACGAAAATCCCTGGTTTCTTAATTTTTTTTAATAGTTGTCATGAGTTATCAGGTGATCTTCTAAAAGAATCCACGACTAGTACCTTTACTACTGTTGTATTTTCTAAAGAACGCAACATCTTAACATTCCGCAATACTAGTTATCTTTCTACTAGAGGACTAAGAATCCACGGAGACACTCAAAAACGAACATAATCATCACAGGTAAAAAGATATCCCCGTACACGACATGTTACAGATCCACTCTGACGTAAGTTGAAATCATCTGTTCGAAAGGGAACGTTATTGTACGGTACTATTGTACGGTACCAAATTTAGGACCTGTGACCGCACATAGAAATCCGAAAATCACCAAAATATCTCTCTCGCTGTGTGGAAATTGTCGACAGTACAATACCATATGGTACACTTCATACACCCGCTATGGAGAGCAACCTCATATCTCGTTCATGAAAGTGTCGCAGGGTTGCGTTATGATTGCACCACTTCGGCAACTCCAGCAACTTCGGCTATATCATGTTTTGATCCTAACCCTCTGTTTAACCATTACAATTACGCCGGTTAACGCATTTTCTGGCAGCCTTAATGACGTCGCGATGTCCACAACCAATAAAAATAAACAAGTGGGGCAAATGTTTGGTGGTTTGGTGTTTCTAAAGACCTGCCAGCGTGAGAGCGTTATCGATTTATATACCGGTAGAATAGGCATGTCAAAATGGCTTGAACAGCCAAACATAACTATATTACAACATGGCAACATGGTTTTGGGTTTTCATCAAATTCAAGAAAGTACAGAAGATGTACCAGATTTGCAGGGAATGTATACCTTTGTATATCCTTCCATTGAACAAGTTGACGAGATGTACAATCAGCTGCAGGATATATCTGATGGTCGCCCAAGATACAATGAAAAATATAAAATTTATCAATTCTTTGCTAAGGACCCTGAGGGCAGAAATTTAGAGTTTCAAGCATTCCTACATCCACTGGCAAATGTTTGTTCAAAAGTGTTGAGAGAATAAGCAACCAGAATGATGTTAACTTTGTGTAACAGATCAGGACGTGAGAAATTGTTGGGCGGTATGGTAGAGTTAGGGTTTTTCTTCACAAAATGTCTATCTTTTTTCTCGTGCTTGAAGAAGTAGTATGAATTAGTAAATCATAAACTCGCATACAATTGTGTCTTCGTATTTTTCTCCTTATTTATTGAATGCCAGCGATGCCATCGTGTGGTTACAGGGCCTTCTGAAACACATGTTTAGATAATATATTATCTATGTGTTCTCTCAACATTAAGAGGAAACCTTGGTCTCAATGAAGATGAACATGACAATTATATCATACCTAGTAAGAGTGTTAGTTCGGTGAGTACTAGTTAGGACAAAGTTCTCTGATGGGATAGATTCAAGAGTGTTAGTGTGGTGAGTGCTAGTGAAGACTAAGTTCTCTGATGGGATAGATTCAACTTTCCATGAAGTGGAATCTTTTATGTGAGACACATTCAATTAGATCAGGGGTGCTTGTGCAGCAGCAAGAGAGGAACTGCAATGAAATAGATACATTTTTCAAGTTTATATCCTTCCTTGCTTGCAGTAGCATTGGGAGTACTGTAGTTGTGTGCTGCCTAATACAATCACTTATTTAGACATGTGCATTTATACTGTAAGAAGCAACTGCTCTATATATTCCACAATAACATTGGTTTGCACTTCTACCAATAGAAAAGTTGTGTCAAAATGACCGTATGGGTCCTTTGGATCCCACAATGGAGAAGGAGAAGATGATTAAATCACATCACAGACCACAGCAACCACAAGTACCACTTTTTCAGGGAAAGAGGATATGACTTTTCTTGGATAGAACAAGGTCATGGAGGTCTGGGGAGTAGGTTTGGAAAGCTGAAATGATAAGAATCAAGGGTGAGAGGGCCAAATGGAGAAATTGGTTAGTCCATATCTGGTCTGAAAGTATTGTATGTCGATCCCCCTTTGGGCCTGATCTGAAAAAGTATACCCATGTATTTTGATAGTGATGCATGTAAACAGTTTCAAGGCTTGTAGGTCATCAAGGCACATTTAAAAATAGGGCACTTTCTAAGGAAAATATGGATGTTTAATAGTCTATCTCTGTTGCTATCTATGGGGTTGAGAGGTTTGAAACAAAAAAAGAATCAATTTCTTTTGCTTCCCTTACCTTAAGAGTGAGCTCTGAGAAGGCAGAGCACCAATTAATTCCTAAATGGCTACACATTGAGCTATGTCATTTAGAGGAAAAGTATTAAATAATATGTTTTTTTTGTAAAAGGGGGTACATATAGCTGATTTTTTGCCTATGTCACTCGTCCTCATGAATAAAGGATCAGGGTGGTGACAAGGAAAAAACATCATGAGGTAAAAAAATTGTCCATGTCTGGTATGTGACAAGTGTAATGAACGACTGTCAAGTTGTAGCCTAAGCGTAAGTATTGTGTAGAGAAGAGGGACATAACACAAAACAACATGTATTATTTGTTGAGTTTATGGTTAAAACTGGTCTCCCTTTCCTGATATGTAATGATTCTGAGTTATTTCTGAATTGAACCCTATTTGTTCCATTTAATTGAACTGATGTGATAGTCCAAAAATCATTTTTATACTGTCTTTCTGATTTGCAGAGGATATCATCTTTCCTAACAAGTACTTGATCGTCAATTTTGTAAGCCCAATCCTTATTTGAGCTTTTTTCTTGCTTCATGTTGAGGTCTGTTTGGTGTTGACTTTTATGGTCAACAAGGAAGGGAATGCTGAACAACAACCTTCAATATCATAAAATTTCTGTAATTTCAGCGTGGTCATCATAAAAACTTTTTATGATATTGGCGAATCTGAATTTCGTGCGCGCTGTGACAAAAGTGTGGTTATTTTACACTGTCGAAAAAGATGACGTCAATATCATAAAAATGTTTCATGATATTCCTGGGCTGACGCATAGATGAGATTAAAGGATTGAACGTGAAAACCTCCAACATAACACAAAGATGAGTTCTACAAAGTTGTTTTAGACAGAGAATCTTGACGCTACGACAGCAGCAGGACTCGTGACATAACTAGAACATGGGAGCAACTTTTCGGCTGTTGAAGTTATGAATTCATTTCTCAACCATTTTCAAAAGAGTGAAGTAATTTCTCTTTATGTAGAATACAGTATTTTTCTACTGCAACAAAAATGAGTCAGTTATTTCAGCCTGCCTCTGCCTATATCATTCTATGAATATGGGTACGTAATATACATTATAGGTGACAGGTATCAGTGGATAAGACACTGCAATATAGT
>JABMIG010000117.1:307081-329581 GCA_013187285.1 Cyclotella cryptica | reverse complement strand
ATTTTCTCCTGTTTCTGAGTAGAAAGATGTATTTGCATCAAGGGACTGACCCCTGCATTACTTGAATTCCTCATTCTCTGGCATGTTATAGGGAAGTGTAAATATTGCCCACATGAAGCTGATACTCACATAATCAATGATGCAATTTCCAAGCAGTATGCTCATTCCTTGCTTCAACAAATGCATTCAACAGATGCCCACATCTTGGAATCTCCTCTATGCAGATTTTTTATTACCAATCCATTCAGGATATAGGTAGGAAATGAGCTGTCCAGGTCCAATCTGTCAGATTTCCTGGGAAATTCATGGCACAGAAATTCCTTTACTATCTAGACCACACACAAACACACTTTTGAACATTGTGTCACAGCCGTATCCACAATAAGAAAGTGTTCTGGGCTACTCATTCATCCATGCACTCCATAGTGAATGAAACTTCATCAAGAGCCGCTCGATATCTGTTAGTGTTGGTTCATATTTTTAAATATTTGGAAATTGTTGCATAATTTGGGGAGATGGAAATGTAATGCTTGCTGCATCAAGATTTGAGCAAATGATTCAAAATGCATCAAGATTATGGCAAAATCTCAAACAGCAAGCACAGATGTTTGTAATTCATAGTGCAGCCCAAATTAAGCAACAACCGGCCCAAATGGGCATCGGGGGACAGTGTTCAACGAAGCCCTTACCTGTATTGTCTCTTGGATCAATGATGTTATCAAAAAGGGGATCCCCATAATCCATGAAACAATGCCATGGTGATAGATGAGGGAAAGTACAGCATCTCTCAAAAGGGACTTGCACTCTTGAGTACTGCTGTATATAGCACAGTGCACAGTAAAGAGAACAACAACAATACTTTGAAGCGGTACCTCTGCTTCTTGGTCATTTCTATGAGGATTACATACCTCGTAGTGGAAATGTTGCCAGTCTAGTCAGTATTATTTTGAGAATAGTCAAATATGAGCAATTGAACCATAATTTTTGACACAGATTCTCCAAAATCTTGATAAGTGCCAAAAAGGGTTTCATACAAATTGGAGCAAAAACACTCCCAGGATGAGAATAAACAAGGTCTCTCTGAACAAGTTCCAAATTGATTCCAAATTGGAGATTTAGAACGGGATATTTAAGAGTTATGACCATTGAATGACAACAGCAACTTATTCACATTGATAAAATTTGTATTTGAATAGACAAGACAGCTAAATACACAAGGAGCCGCAATGCTTTGTCTGACACTCATGTGATAGACAAAAATGATGTCCCAGGTGGAGTGTAAAATATTGACATCCTTTTATCAATTCAATCATCTCTAAGTGCTGAAATGGTGTCCTTATTGTATATGTTTACAATATTTTTCGTAAGTTATATTCAGTTTAAGGTGATGAACCAAAAAAGAGTGATCCTTGCTGAAAATGGGTATGGATGAGAAATTCACTTTTAATTTACTTAAATACATTTTTGGAATACAGCATATGCAACAACATCAACTTCTCTAAAAAGCTGTGGAATTAGTGAATAAAATGATAGATTCCAGGAAATCCTGCTCACACGTTTTGTAGTAGCTATTGTAGTAGACATACTCAATGTTACCACAAACCTCTACCACAAATTTTGTGGTAGACGTTGGAGTAGAGAATGTGGTAGGAATTGTGAAAATCCAATCGTACTTGCCTCGTGGAGTTCTACGACATTTTGGTATGTTTACCACAACATGTTTTGTCGTAGGATTTGTTGTAAAATTTGTGGTATGACATTCAGTTTTGTGGCAATTACCACAAATTTTTTTGTGGTAATTACCACAAAACTTTGTGGTAGGAATTGTGGTAGAGCCATTTGACAAAGTAGCGAGAATTTTTGATTTGAGTGTATGGTAATTTCGGTTTTCATGGAAAAATGATGTTGTTGATGGCCAATTGATATCATGATTCCTGAAAAAAGTATGAGGCGCCTTTAGTATTTAGCCAACTTAGAAATCTATTCTTTTCTAAATCCCTCATGTGAGTTACTTCCCTCGTCACTTTTTAATTGCATTTCAGTGTATCATTATGAAGGCAAATGGTGATCCTTTGGACAATGCATCTAACAATGCCTCTGAGTATAATGGTGAGGATACAAATGATACTTCATTAGCCCAAGTGATCTTGATGAGAAATGACAAATGGGGGTGTTTTCTTGATCTGTGTTGCTTCTTCATTATGTTACAAGAGAAAAATGCTGGTTTGAAATCTCGATGTTTGTATTGAATATACTTTGATGCCTTACATCAATAGTTCTGATTGGCCTTGCATGGTTCAGAAATGAGGCTAGAACAATGATACACAACTTGCAGTATCTTCTAGGCTTGTATATTCTGTATGTTTTGGAAGAAACAGCTGATTGACAGGTGATATCACTTTAGGTACTTTGGTGGAGGATTTTGTTTTGTAACTACACACTGACTGGAAAAATTAAACTTCAGTGATTTCAATTGAAAGATGAGAAGTTCTGGAAAATAAGTTCAATAGTGGTCACAACTTTGACAGTGCTAAGGGAACACACTGACAGAATTTGTCAGTGCTGACAAAATATTTTGTCGGCATCAACAAGAGTTTTGACGAAGAGGACAGCCAATGTGCAACTCCTCATCAGTGCTTATGTAATTACTGTATGTCCGCAAGCAAAACCACTCATTTGTCAACGGATTTGTTTGTTTTGCTGGGCACAAGGTTGTTGGTCAAGAATTTTCGATGGTGCGTGTGGACAATTTTTGACAGCAAGTGTAGTGACAACGAATAGAAAAAAACTCGTGAGAATCAGTAAAAAACGAATCTGGCGTGCTAAAGGAAACATAGCATGTTTCTTGTGTGTTGTTGATGATAGCAGTAGGACAGAATCACTTCGGAATATTGAGAGCTTTTGGCCAACTGCGAAGCAACTTGGCCCAGTAGTTTTCTATAGTGAAAAGTGCAAAATAAATGTGTTTCATTGATTATGTTGCAAGAAAGAACAAAACAAAAATGTGGCCAAAAAGTGGCGGATAGGCTAGAGTTGCACAGATATATGAGTTCATATAGGAAGCAGAAAAATGAATTAGAGTACAAAAGTTATAAATACCTGCACAAACTCGAGGTATAACAGAGCCTCAATGCCTCCTCGCCGTAGGATATTTTGGTCCAGACTAAGCATCATCAACGGTTGATATCTTAGTCAAACCTAGAATGACGTGTCTGTGGTATCGCTTGATATTCTGAAACATCCACCCCGCTAAACCGAATCTCCTTGTGGGTCTTGAGGCAGCGCTGCAAATAGCGCTGTCGTTCCATTGAGGCCCAGTGAGGAATTTTATCGAATTCAAAGTATGGTATTCGTACAACGGTCCAGCCTTTCTTTTTCAACATACGATATTTCAACACAGTGTGGCCAAGAACTCTTGGGACAATCTTGGCACCTTTTTCGATCAATTCTAAATCATCTCTCGTGGAGGCCATCGCAGTAAAATGATGCGGTCCGTCAAACTCTACGGCAATTTTCAGACGTGCCCTTTCTTCATCATGTTCAGATATTTGTTTTTGAGCCTTGTGAGTGAATGATGTGTCATCATCCAAAACAATTGCTACATCGACATCTTCTTTGTATTCATTTCGATGAGCAACTCTCATGAGTTCAAGTGTCCTGCTGATGATTCTGTGTCGACTGCTACTTCGTTTTCTTCGTCCTTTTTCAATTTTCCACTTCTGCTCTAGGTACTCACTGAACTCTCTCGGGACAAATTTGATTGCGTCTGGACAATCGGAGGAGAGTATAAAGTAGGCCTGCCATAATTGGTGTGCATGCTCGAGCTGAATGGAGCCCTCTGTTTGAGACGAAGCAGCATGAAAAATAGTTTGAAGCAGGAGAATTATGTCATCGTTATAATTTTGGAGAATTGTAAAAGACCACGCCAAATTTGCTTGCTCTTGTGATTGTAGCCCAATCATTTGCATAGAGAATAGTGATGAAAATGCTTCACTGCCGGCTTTAGCATGCGTTTTCATTCGATTGAGTACCTCTCTGCACAATGCAACAGGGAACTCCCCGAATACAGAACCATATTTTTCCGTCAAATTAAGTCTCGCCTGCACCCAAAGCAAAATAGACAATTCAGAAGTAGAAAAACATGTTTGCTCGCTTCTAAGTCTCCGAAGTGACTCATCATAAATAGCAGTCAGAACGGATCGATTGTCGAGCCGTCCATGAGCCAAGGCCGACGCTAGCTGCACTAGATCAGCGCACTTCCAGTATCTCAACTGACGATACTTCTCAGTTGATTCATTGTGAGCGATCCAATAATTGTTGATGGCATCAACTAAATAAACAAGAGCGTTCCCAACAGACACATTGTCTGATTCCATAGTTCCAAGTGCCCATGCAATCTGAACGACATCTCTCGGAAGAACCTTGCAATATTGATTTCGTTTCCCTCCCGTCAAAATAGGAGGAGCTTGCAGAGCCAGCTTCAATCGACGTGTAGCCTCTCTTGCCAAAAATGTCATCATTGCATCTGACTCCTTTGTCCCACACGCACCCCGAGTTGCAAACGACCAAGCCACACTTGAGAGTTCATTCCAAGCGCAGTTTCTTAGCATGGGCATGCTGCTATTGACTGACAATTCTAGGACAGCTGCTCCTTCTCCTCGACAAAAGGCAATGGCAGCAGAATCGAAGAGTCGGCTGGTGATGCTTTCAGGACTGCTGCCACTATCACTTTCTTCCACTGCCAACACAGTGCTGCGCTCTGATGTTTCTGTGCAAAGATGAAGAAAAGTAACCAAGTCGCCTTTTTGACTGTTGTTGTTGCCGCATTTGACATTAGTTAGCTTATCTGCATCAGTGAAAAATCGTTCAATACGACGAGGTTGCTCCCATCCGGGAGGGCGATCTCGAGGCTTGCTAGAAGCATAAGCCCAAAGTAGCATACAAAGTTCACCAGTTTGGACTGTTTTCTTGTCCCTCCAGTATTTGCTTCGTATCATCTCAAGATGATCAATCATACTTAATGCCATTGAGTCGAAAAGTTGATCAATTAGTTTTTCAGTCCCAACATCCAGGTGCTGCTTTCTGGTGTCCCAGGTCGAATAACGTTTCCCGTCGTCATTGACGAATACAATCTTGCCCGCTTTCCGAGAAAAGATCGATTCCTCGTATTCAACGTGTTTTGCAACAGCCCATGCCGCATTGCACAACTGACGCGGGCTAAGTTTCTGATCATCGACAAGCATTTGAAGAATTCCAAGTGCCTCCGATAAGGATTGCTCAAATTCATCCGATACTTTCACCTTTGCTCCGCGAATTCGCTTTTCTCCAAGAGTTTTTGCGCTGAGAGTTAATGCACAAACCATATTTGCTGCATTACATTCTGTTGGCGGGGAATTGAGAAGCGTTTGAAGTATAACATTAGCATGTTGAACAGTATCTAAATATCCTTTCGTCGTTGAAGCTGCAGATTGAATTTTGGCCTGTGTACGAAGACTTGTGCAAAAGTCGGCGTCCCAAGGATGTCTAAAAGAGTTATTTGTCGATGGCATCCTTTTATTATTGACATTTCTTTTCTTGCTTTCTCGATATCTTCGGGCATTATTCGATTCGTTAGTCGACAGGTTGGCAGCATTCGTAGAGTGGAGAGAAGACAGACGGGGTGATTTCAGCATAAACGAATCGTTATGACATTGGATGCGCTGTGGTTTGAAGGATTTCTGATTGCCCAATCCTCTAGGTCGATAATTCCACATCATCGGAGGTGAATGGAAAAGAAGCGCTTCCACGTCGAGACGTCGGACGTGTAAACTGAAGAGCGCAATATACAAGATTGCTACATATACTGGCTTGCCAGCTAAATTTGAGTCTAACGAGAGAAGGCGCCGCCGCTTAAAGTTGCTAATAATCGCTCTCATTGTAACGGACTAAATGGCTGCAGTGAATTCTCAGTGATAGCCGTATTCTGGAAATGATGATGAGGGGGTTTTCACTTACCTCTTCTATTGAATTGTTGTCCATGCGAATCTTGATGTTGATCTGTTAAGTTGATCGCTGGAAAACATAAGGTTCTTAAGTAAAGAAGGATCCCGATTGTTGAAAAAGATTCATGTTCAAGCCCTTAGTAAAAAATAATAATAACAGATATGGTATATTATAATAACATACGTACCGTACAATACCCTCATACATCATAAGGACGTCCCATGCTCCGCGCTCCAGAGACGTCCCGTGAAAAAAAAATCAGACTTACCGATAGTTTTGTGTCTCGTGTCGGAGGGACAGCGTCTGTCCTCCCCCGCTACACGTACGAAACTTCGTGCGTGAGTTGTTTCTGTTGCTGACCTCAAGGTGTAGGGAGACCATGCTGCCCGCCTCGTCTCGAAAAACGCCATCGCAGCCACTTTCCACCATCAACCCACCAACCCAACCATGTACAAGTCCTTCCTCATCCTCGCCACAGCTGTTGCCTCTGCATCGGCTTTTGTTCCAGCCCCCAGGTCAGTTAGAGGAACGCTTCCCGATGGCGTACCCACTAACCTGAGTGTCGGAGCCCACATTCCGTCTAGACAACATTATTTAGTTCTCGTTGTCATGAAGGTTTCGCTTTGTTGTCCTGGATGTGGGTTTTCTTCCAGAGGGAGATGTTTATCGTTGATGCCGTTGATATCTGCTACCTGTCGGCCATGTGTGTATTGTCTGTGTAATGATTCCTGAGAGTTTCATTCCATGGCGATTGAGGGTCTGCAAAATCTCAGATCTCCGCTGCGTGTCGTCGTCAACCCTTTTCGTAAGCTTTGTTTCTTTCTGCGGCGCTTTTATTGAACCCATCCCAAACATTATTTACGCGCTATCGGGGCGTACCAAACGTTGATACATTTCCCTCTGACTTCATCTTCCTCGTTTTCGGCAACAGGTCTACTGTCTCACGAACGGTGATCAGGGCTGAAGACACTGACTATGAGAAGGAATTTGCCAAGCTTCAGAAGGAGGCCGAAGAGAGACTTGACGACAAGGTTGCTGAACTCATGAGTAACATTGAGACCGTTGGACAGAAGAAGTAAATTACCTTCGAAGTGTTCATCAGTTGTCATGTAGTGTCTGTTATCATTTGAACATTGGTTTCATTGGGCGTTGGGTTTTCATGGTATGACGATTGGTATTATTTCAGCCTGGCATCAGTCATGAATTAAGTAATAGAGTTAAGCTTGTGCACTTGCTCCATTATTGATCCTGCCCTCTGTGTAAAATCCCTCAATTGTTGTCACAGCTTTCTTGAGTTAGTTTCAAGTACCTCTTATGTAGTGCGCTCCTTAATCAGCAACAGTGATCGTAATCATATTCCTTGACAAGAATACACTTGACGGGGCCACGTACGCTTCGTCAATTTCGAATGATGACTCTGCATTTTTTGACCCACGTTCATTTCTGTAAGATGTGATCGAGCACCGCATTTCTTCCTCCAAGTATGATAGTGGGGTATTGATGCATTTAAATTGAACTTTATTTTAGTCTTTCTGGACAAATGACCAGTTGAGCAGAGCTGGGGAACACAAATTTTCAAGACCACAGACTTAACTAAAACTCCTAGTGGATGAGCTCGATTTTTGGATTTCCGCTCTATGCTATTGGTTGTCCAATTTCTTTCAACATGTCTTGGAACCAAGGCAAACTGGTGTTGAAACTCTTGTGTCCTTTGATCCTCTCAAACTCGATGGCCCTGATCGGTTGACCTTCCTTG
The DNA here is from genome assembly GCA_013187285.1 of Cyclotella cryptica. NCBI lineage: Eukaryota > Bacillariophyta > Thalassiosirophyceae > Thalassiosirales > Thalassiosiraceae > Cyclotella > Cyclotella cryptica. The sequence continues at coordinate 321,843 of JABMIG010000117.1, read as the reverse complement.
TCCTCGTCCTGTCCCATGCAACCTGAAACGCCGGCAATCGCTCTGCACACCAGCCGGCGCAATCCCGAATCAACTTGCGATCAAGCGCGTTTGACGCAGCAGAACGAGCAAAGTAACCGGACTTCTGAACAAGGGTCTTCTCTGCCCCCACAAGAGAAGCAAGGCGCTTTGAAAAGTAAACTCCAGGATTAATCTTATCAAGTTTCACGTGGCCAAAAGCATCGCGAGGGACCTCCTAGCCGCAGTCTTCCATCTCCTTTACAATATCTTTCACACCGGCACCTTCACTTAAGAAAACATTCACGCATCCGTGTTCATCCATGATTTTCTTCAAGCGAGCTCCCTCCTCCGCGATATTGACCTGCACTTCAGGAATCCAAACAGCATGGACATCACGTGACATGCGTGTTGTCGTGAAGCCCGGAGCTGGAAACTTGGCGGTTTTCGAGTACATCTCTCTGTATTTCCTAGCAGTCGCAGCGGTGAGATATCCTGAGTCACGGCCCATGACTTCGTGGATAATGAGCATGCGGGGTTGGCGGAACTTTCGACTACGACGTTGTTGAAGAACAAAGCCCCTGCTCGCGGCAGTATCCGCGAAAGTTTGTACGCGATGGGAAATACGTCGTTGTCAATAGTTTTGGCATGCCAACAACAGAGACTTTTCCACCATGCTTTTCTAGGAGATATTTTGAGAGCTCGGCAGCCTGCGTATTTGTATCGTCTCCACCGATAGTGTGAATGACATTAATACTGTCCTTGAGCAATTGCTGTGCGGCAACCGAGTGGGGTGTCGCCTTCTTTGACAAACCCACGCGCAATGCAATCTTTGGCGTTGGTGAGCTACAACCGCGAGGAATCAGTATAATCAACGAAAATTGAAGCAATCGCCAAATGAAGCGGTGCGGAACAGATCAGATATTATAAATGGTTTACGACTTACCTTGACACGAGAGTTTCCGATAGGACTGCCTCCCACATCATGAAGGCATGTGCATTCATCGTATATATCGGGAGAGATAACAGTTGAATCTTCGGTAAGGAGGCCCTTGTACCCATCGATGTACATGCAAAGGGTCAAGCCGGAGATCTTTCCCTCTTTCAAAGCTTTAGCCCAGAACTCGATGAGATAAGCAACTGATGATGCGAGGCATGGGGCCAAGCCTCCAGAAGTCATCATAGCAACGTTCATATGCATCATAGTTATCTGTAAATAATGTCAAAAATATGTGATAGCTGGGGACGAGATTTCTTGGGCTTCATAAGTTATGAGTTCATCGGCTGTTGAAAGTGGCAATGAGAAGGAAGGAATACTGAAGCAAGGCACGGCCTGCCACAGGAAGATCCTTTTTCGCTTTCGTGATGAAAATGAAAGATCATAAAGATCTGAAGTTTGAAAGCCATACCTCTATTTGCACAGTGTGCATCACAGTTTATCACAAATTTAATTAGAATTTCAGGTCAAAAATGTTTCGTGTCAATTGGTAAAAAGTACGTATACTAGAACCAGAAGACAAATCTTTCGACGCCACACATCGATCGAGTTAGAATCAAATAATTGTATGATGGGTCGTCGGTCCACTGCAGTATTTTGAGGAGATTGGTTATGAGCTTTATACGACCTCCACTCTTGATCCTCTCCTGGATAAGTATTGTGACAAAGAACTTCCAGAAAAGATATCTTTTCACAATATCGTTCTCTAGCTAATGTTTCACACTACCATAGTAAAAATCATAGAGAAATACATAGAAGCCTCTATCACAAACACACAATTTTTATATTTTGGTCAGAAAAATGGATCATTTATTATATTGAAAACACATCTTGCAAATGGCATTAGGACGAAGACATCTTTTTGTGCTTTGGCTGGAAAAATTTGATTACATTTACACTAATTATGTGTAAATTACACACATTATGTGTAATTTACACATACCATCAACACAAACCGCAAATAACATTTACACAAATTAATTTTTTCACCTGTGGTCGTTCCCCACTCTGGCTTGTACTTGTAGTCCTATCTCTATTTTCCCCGAGATGTCTATAGGCAGCAGATTCAACGTCTTGGAAATCAACGGCCTCCTCAAAATTGTGAACATAATCCTTCCGATATGATCCAATGATTGGGAGAGAGTGACAGAACAACACTGCATGATCTATCCTTGGATCAGCCCGATGCACAAGAGTCTGCGATAAAAGTTTGTCTTGTTGTATAATGCCCTCATAGTTATTAGTCCCATGTCCCACAAATAAAATTATTTTGTACTGACCTAAGCTGTTTGGAGATAAAAAATACTAAATACCTATTGTAGATAAAGGTGATATAGATTTGTTGATGAAAGTAAATTGTGAGCTTATTATTTAGTGATTACAATGAACAAATGAGGATGGGATGTCAATGCAATCCCAACGAAATAATGTGATTCTGTGTAGGTTTCTACACATCTCTGGTATGTTTATACCCTTCATGAGGGTGTTCTGTCCTTCTCCTCCTTCTCCTCCTTCTCCTCCTCCTCCCCTCCTCCTCCTCCTTCTCTCTCCCTCCTCCCCTCCCTCCCCTTTCTCCTCCTCCTTCTCCTCCCTTCTCCCTCCTCCTTCTCCTCCTTTCTCCCTCCTCCTCCTCCCTCCCTCCTCCCCTCCCCTCCCCTCCTCCTTCTCCTCCTTCTCTCCTCTCCTCCTTCTCCCTCCTTCCTCCTCCCTTTCCTCCCTCCTCCTTCTCCTCCTCCTCCTCCTCCTCCTTCTCCCTCCTTCTCCCTCCCCTTCTCCTCCTTTCTCCTCCTCCTCCTCCTCCTCCTTCCTCCTCTCTCCTCCTCCTTCTCCTTCCTCCTCTCCTTCTCCTCCTCCTCCTCCTCCTCCTCCCCTCCTCCTCCTCCTCCTCCCCTCCTCCTCTTCTCCTCCTTCTCTCCTCCTCCTCTCTCCTCCTTCTCCTCCTTCCCTCTCCTCCTTCCTCCTCCCCTTCTTCCTCCTCCTTCCTCCCTCCTTCTCCTCCTTCTCCTCCTCTCCTCCCCTTTCTCCTCCTTCCTCCTCCTTCTCCTCCTTCTCCCTCCTTCCTTCTCCTCCTTTTCCTCCTTTCTTTCTTCCCTCCTTCCTTTTCTTCTCTTCCTTCTCCCTTCTTCCTCTCTCTTTCTTCTCTTCCTTCTTCTCTTCTCCTTTCTCCTCCTTCTCCTCCTTCTCCTTCTCCCTCCTTCTCCTTCTTCTCCTTCTTCTTCTCCTTCTCCCTTTCCCTTTCTCCTTCTTCTCCTTCTCCTCCTCTCTTCTCCCCTTCCTTCCTCCTTCTTTCTCCTTCTTCTCCTTCTTCTCCTTTCTTTCCTTTCTCCTCTTTCTCCTTCTCCCTTCTTCTCCCTCCTCCTCCTTCTCCTTCTTCTCCTTCTTTCTCCTTCTTCTCCTTTCTTTTTCTCCTTTCTCTCCTCTCCTCTCTCTTCTTCCTTTCTCCCCATTCTCTGAATTCTCCTCTTCTTCTTCTTTCCTTCTCCTCCTTCCTCCTTCTTACTCCTCTCTCAATACTTGCTCTATTTGAGCGCTGCAAGTAATTCAATGCTGTCTGGGCATGATTTTTTTAAGGAATATGTAAGGTACATTGATATAGACCTTTTAATAAAGAACACGCATCCTACTTGTGTGTTCTAAACTTGTCTCACAACTTTTCATCTTTGAAGAATACATTTGAAGATGCAGCAATCTGGGTGATGTGTGCAAAGCATTCAAGCATACACACCCACTATTCAAAATCAAACAAGCTCATCACATGCTTAACAACATGCCAACATAAAGTATAAGAGGTAACAAATATCTTATACAGGGCATACATTTCTACACAGATTTATGATAGCTAAGGTATGGTACCTAACAGTTAAGTGCAACACTTATTGATTTCTTTCATTTTGAACTTTATACGCCTCTCTTTAGCCAATATGCCTGTTGCAACCAAAAATAATGTACAAGCTGCAGCCATGCATTTAATCTGACTCATTTGCAGAAAAATATCTTCCAACAGCTTCTGATAAGTTGGTAATGTTCCTGCTTGAAACAGGACAAACCCTCCTTTTTGACATAAATGTATCGATTATGGAGTCTGCTGGGAAAATTTCATTGTTGTTTAAACTTTTTAGTAACAAGATTTGCTTGATGTGCAAGTATTTGTATTGATCCATACTGGTGCAATGGTAAAAACTTCAATCCACTGAGTTGCAGAATGCCTGTACATGTGTAATTGTTCCATTTTCAATTTCAGCCTGTACTTCTTGTAGTCAATTTTCCAGTATAGTGACTGAGGTCTATACACTCTTATGAAGAGCCTCCTTCTGTTTTGATCATGTTTTTGTGGTCTGTAGTCAATATCAACGCAAGCATGACTGTGAATGACCATTCTTTCTCATAGAATGTTCAAGGCAGCCTCTTTTCTTATGAAAAATGTTATTAGTTCCATTGATATCTTGAAATCTTATGCTTAACATCCTTATTTTCTGTTCAGTGCATTTGTCTATATTTGATGTGCAATTGGGTTATAGGCAAAAGTTTCAACTGCAATTATTGTTTCTTGTATGATGGGTTGTATCACATCAATTGCACAATGTTCTAGTGAGATTGTACCTTGAAGGTTGGTGAGTGATGATGTAGTTAGTTTGAGACAACTATCTGTGCATGTTGATTGCCAAGGTGTTTGTCAAGCATGCAGTTTGTTGCATGTAGAGTTATGCTGTATAGTGACACGGGATAATTCAATGGTGCCTTTTGTAATGTCTTCAACATAGCATTTTGTACCGCATTGCCCGTCCCACCAATATCACCATCAATGATGTACATCCCGCACCATGTGCAGGAGATGTGTTGTAACTTGAATTCTAGGCAACTATCCAGAGTTACGGGTAACATTCATATGAGATCATTGATACAGAGGAGGGGACTTGATTTAGTTTGGCCTTAGATTATCTGTGGAGGAACATCTAGGTGAAAATCATATTTATAGACAGCATCAGCAACATATATATGATATTCCATGGGAATCAATACACCAAGATATATGGCATTGCAGATTGCAGTAGTATCTGCTCTGATACCATTATCTCCTCACTCTCATGGAGATAGAATTAGGACACCCCTCCATTTTTCAGCCCAGGCCATCCTGGCAGTCTAAACAGAGGGGTTTCCCACTTCCAATAATGTAACAATAATTGTAATGTAAAAATGTAAAATTGAAGAAAGAACTTAACATACCTCTGAGTTGGATGGAGAGATCAACAGTTGTTTTGACAGCCTCATTTGTTTTGTTAGTTCACTAATGTAGAAAAATTGTTGTTTAAATCTAGTGATGATATGATGCCTCACCTTTTGGATACCATGGCCCAATTGTGGTTGGCATTGGGGCAATGTGGATGTGGGCTGAGGGGCATCTAACGTCTTTGTGTCTAGATTTTACTGTGTCAGTGATATGGAAGGGTACTTTTTGGACTGTAATTTTTTAACATGTAGTGAGAACATAATGGAAAAAGGCGGATGAAAATTTATCATATCCTCAAAACATTCCTAAGGCTGCAAACATTTGTGGGCATGGTGGCAATGAGGGCTGGGTGTCCAACTTCCACCTGCTGACAGAGATTGAACCTTTCTGTGATGGAGAGGGGAATGTTGGAAGCAACTTTTTAAAAAAGGGTCAACCTGACAGTGAAGGTCTCGAGGTCTGAAATGCAGTTGAAGGGAGAATGAAGTAAAAAGCATTAATTGAAATATTATGTTATTTCTAGATGTTCTAGTCCAGTCCAGGAGCATCCAGCCCTGGGCATGAGGCCCAACACCATGCCTCTCTCAGAGATGTACTCACATCTCTGGATGGAGGTCTTTTGTCAGTTCAGCAAGGCTAAGTCAGTTGAGCTACTGGTACCATACGCACGTAGCATACTCCATGTCTAGCCTATTTTGGTGAATGTTTAGTAAATAAATACTTCCTCCTTTTCACACAAAATGGCTGTATGCATTGGCAAGACACTCTTCCCCTCCATGGCAAGCATTGCTCTGCCATGAATGAACATAATGGAAAACTTGTCTAAACAACTCCACTTGTATTTTGTCTCAAAACAAATAGGTGGAGAAAATGACATGAGGTAAAACACTCAAAAAACCTTGGGTACAATCCATCCTTATATGGCTTGTCTTCACTGGGGTAAGTGGAAGGTTCTCAACGCTACAACAGACCTCTGTGTATGTGAAGACGAGTGGTTGGCGCCGCATGTTATGTTGCAATACAGTTACCATTGACATTGGTTGTGAACAATAGTGAGAGAGACCGTCCGTTCCTACTCCCAACTTTAGTTGGATGCTACCATTCTTCAGAACTTAGTGTCTCAGGAGCATAGTCATCCAACCTAGCATCCTTAATTGGCATCAATGAATGATCATCATCATGATACTCACTGAAACATGCAGGTGCTTGCAGACCAGCTTTTATTGGCACAATGAACGGTACCTTAATCAAGGCAATTGACCAAGGCCTGGGTTTGTGTAGTTTTGTATGACATGCATCGCAGTGGCCAATACTGTGTGGTATGCATCGCAGTGACCTGTGATTCTTTACTCATGATCAAGGAGAATCCGCAGAATCTATTGCACATGATGCATTCAATCATGTAATGCATTTGCTATTGTGAAAGGTTGCTCATCAAGCAAACATTCTAGTTGAGACATTTCTAATTGCCATTTAGAAATATTTGCTGTCATTTCTTGTAGGTATCTGACAAAGCAATGATAGCAAAGTAGCCAGACTTGCAGGGCCATGTTGCAAATTATCTTGGCTACTTTGTTCCTCATCAGAATCAATCTTCGTGAATATCAACACATGTACATGCATTGAAAGCTTCAAACAGCAGCTGAGTCAGAACTCTAATGTTTAGCTGAGGGAAGCGGAAGGTGAAGCAAATGTTTCTTGCATTTCTCTTGCTCCTTTTGCTTTCCTCCTTCTGGATGTTTTTTTCGGGGATCTAGTTTCTAATGTTTTCCAGTGATTTCTGGATGTCTTCCCCTCCATGGGTAGACATATTTTGGACTAGCAATGCAAGCATTATCTACTCGCCAGGAGACCTCTGGGATTAATTAATGCCTGACTGTATCAAGTACAAGGCAAATATATCAAATAACTTCTGTGTGGACAATGTCTCGACAGTTATATATATCTTAGAATCACCATATGCAGGTTGGATTCAATGTGACTCAGTCATGAGGTCACAAGTCTTTTCAAAGTACCACACTGCTTTAATCACAAATGCACGTGGATTTGGTGAAGCTTCCAAGAAGAGGCATACTTGAAAGGGGTAGGAAGGAGTTTCATCCTGTTCCTATGTTTTTCCTATCTGTAGTGGAAGGCAAACCTTTGTGCAAACATCATTTGCAGAAGGAACTATTTGCACTTGGGAGGTCAGGATGATCCCTTACTTGGGAGTTTTTCGAATTAGTCCATATTGGTACTAATAAGGGTACCAATGAGGGTACAAATTGAGGTAGGTTCTTGGCCTATGTCATGTACATCGGCATCCCAACACCACCATGCCACCAGTTAGCTACCAAGTCCACACTCTTGCTCACTTTCTTTCCAGTTAATGAAGGGCAAATTGTCTCTTTGTGCCTGAGAACTTGCATCACTTAATTGACCAAGATTTTCATGAGATAGGCAGCAACAATGAAACTTTCTTATTGGCTACTCACATGCATTTACAACATTATCAATGCCAATTAACAACATGTAACAGTCCTCAATGGTGTTGAAAGCATGATTAAACATTTTCCTCAAGGATATGCTACCAATCAAGGTTGTGATGTTTGGTTATCAAATGATGAATGCTTGTGTAAGTACAAAGTTAGTGGGGAGCAGTTGCATGATTGCATAGGAACCAAAAGATGATTGAATCTTTAGCCCAGAAGAGGAAATTGTCAAATGCCAGTCAAACATCACTTGATGATATGGCTTCATTTTGTAGGATATGAAGGCAATACCTGTGCAAATCAAAGAGAGGTGCTCAAGATTTCTAAGGGTATGTGTAGGAAGACACAAGAGAATATAGTGATAGCATTCAACAATAAACTGGAACAGTAAATTTCTCGGCCTCATGAAGACTAGAGAAAGGCAATAGCACAAAGAATGGAACAGAAATACCACCTACCCCATTGACCAATGATGATGCATGGGCCTAATTACCTACCTTTACTCACACTGGAATCTGGATGCAGCATAGTATTATGACAGGAAGGTTTTGCAGTCTTTGACAGTGAATGTTATCAGTTCTCAATGATGACAAGAAAAAAGAGAACATAACCATTCCATTTTCCAGGGTGTATACATGACAAATCGTGTATGGAAGAACATGAAAACATTTGAGCTTTCTTGAGAGTATTTTACTCCAGCCATGTATATTACATGCAACAGATCATATGAGCCTATGCCATTCTGTGTTCCAGCTTTTAAGTGTGATTCCAGCAAGGGATTTGTCCTACATCCTGACAAGGTACTATTCAATAAGGTGCTATCAAAACCATGCATTATGGAAGAGCATACTATGTGATTGTGGAAAGGGAGATGTCTTTGGTTGCAAGGAATAAGGAGGAAAATAACTTGCAATACTGAATCACTGCATGTTGGACAGTAACTTGAAGAGACAGCGTGTGACGTGGAGTACGTCACAGAGTCGTGTGGACGTGCAAAATGAGAAGCTGAGGAAGAGGCATCTGGAACTCGTGATTGCACGGATGATGAGAGCCCAAGGAGCAGCAGCAGCAGCATAGTGCAAAGATTGAGCTCTTACGCTCATTATTCTAATATTAACTAGATGCTAGTTACTTATTCAGTTCTAGGCAGTTAGATCATTTTGTCTTCAGGAGACGAGGAGGAGCTGGTCCTTTCAACATAATATTAGAATAAACAAGCAAGGACACCCCGCAGCCATATGGGGGAGGGAAAAGGCGTGAAGCCAAAGCTTGAGCGTGGGGCTGACGTGAAGAAGCCCCAGCAGCAACACTGGGTCGGCCGGCGCAATGCAGCACCCAAGAAGGCATTCAAGGCCCCAACACCTGGACTGGAACACCTGGTTTTTAAGCAGGGAGATGCAGCGGATGCAGCTGCCTATGCAGACGTCAAGAAAGCCTTGGCGAAATATGCAGGGGTAAACTTCAAGACCGGAAGCAATATGGCTCAGGTCGCCATAGACAGGCTCGAAGAGCCAGTGATCAACAGACCTGCAAACCCACCACCGATGTCCACACCGCCGACCATCAATGAGGAGGTCGCCAAGGAGGAATGGAAATACCAGCTGGAGGATTACTTCAAGAGCAAGAGAGCATGGGACGATGCGAGGCCCAGGGCCTTCCAGCTGATCCTTTCCCACGTTGACCCGGATCTAGAGGAGAGATTAGAGTCATCGGCCTCATGGGCACAGATAAGCCAGACTCAAGATGTGATCGAGCTGCTGAAGCTCATCCGTGCTCATGCACATCAACATGATGAGGTGAAACAGGGTACAATGGCCTTGGTCGAGCACGACCTCGCATTGTATCTAAATTACCAGAAGGCAGGTGAGGACCTGGGGACATACTACAAGCTGTTCAAGGCGAGATGTGATGTGATCGACACATTTGGCGGACGGGCGGGGTACCACCCGGCAATCTACCTTGCCCATCGCAAAGCCATCGCAGCTACTATGACCCCAATTCCACCGGCAACTGAGGTCCCACTCACAGCACTCACGGCAGCACAGAACAACGAGGCATTGAAGTCTTCGTGCGAGGAGTACAAGGCGGCCCTTTTCATCCGCATCGCAAATGAGGGCAGATATGAGACAATGAAGAAAAAGCTGGACAACATGCATTTGTTCGATCAGGGGGCATATCCAAAGACACTTGAAAAGGCGAAGGCATAGTTGGAAAACTACCAGATTGAAACTGGATCCCAAAGGCAGAACCGACGGCCTGGGCAGCACCTTGAGGGGATGACTTTCGTCCAAGCAGGAGACCGACAGATCGGGCCCTGTCATGGGTGCAAAAAGATGGGGCACTTGGTGAGGAACTGTCCGGACCTCACTAGCAAGGAGAAGAAGGCAGCGATGCAGGCTGTGAGGAGTGGGAATGCAGCACAAGTGCACGTGAACGTGACTGACAATGAAGAGACAGCGGCAAATGTGGAGTTGCAGGAGTGTTTGCAAGGAGTGGCAAACATCAATGTGAACCTAGACGAGGTGAGCATCGAGTCGGCAGATGATGAGGATGTGGAAGACTACATGGGGGTTGCTCTTCTCACTCCCTCCACGACGGGCGGCCCGAGATTGGACTGCGGCAGAAACAAACTGTTCCTCGACAGCTGCGCCACACAGCACACCATGTTTGCCCCGGAGTATCTCACCTTCCTCCACTGCACGAAAATGTACCTACGTCAAAATTGCAACGCTGGTTCTAGGATCACCAACCGGTGCGGGTACTATGCTGACCTCAGGTTCTACTTTAGCGAAGGAGGTATTGCAAATCTCCTTTCTGTGCCAGCCCTAGAGAAGGCAGGATGGAAAATCAACATGCAGACAGGGAAACCTGTGCAGGCTATGTCTCCGGACGGTGTACTTCTTACCTTCAAGAGGGACACTGGGATGACCGGGGGGATGCCTTTCATTGACATGGACAACCCCAAACAACATGTGACACGGGTATCCCTCAATGAGTCCATTACATGTATTGAGACCGTGAGAGATAATATGAGAGGGTTGACTTTGGAGCAGTGCGCAAGAGCAAAGGAGGCTCGCGATGCACTTGCCATGATGGCACACCCACCGGAAGAAAAGATGAGGCATTTGGTGAGAGCAAACAATGTTGCCAATGTTCCTTTCTCCGCCGCCGACTTCACTAACGGGCGAGCTCTGTTCGGGCCTGACAGGGGTGCAGTCAAGGGCAAGACTGTGAGAAAGAAACCTAGCCGTGTCAGGCCGGAGCTGGTGTCGATACCAAAGCAACTCTATGAGCGGCTTTGTGATGTTATTCTCACCACTGACGTGATGTTCGTGAATGGCCTCCCGTTTTTTGTCACTCTATCCAGAGGCATAAAGCTACTAACTATTGATTTTCTCCCAAGCCGCACCGCTAAGCAACTACACGCTAGTCTAGAGACAGTAGCTTGATTGTTCAGAAGGGGTGGCTTTCTCGTTAAAATGTGCTTGATGGATATGGAGTTCAAGCCTCTCGAAGACCTATCTCAAGATGTGCCAGTCAACACCACTGCCGCACGAGAACACGTTGGTGACATTGAGCGCGCCCTCCGGGTGATTAAAGACTGAAGCAGAAGAGTCCTCTCAGAACTCCCTTACAAGCATTGCATGCCCAATATTTTAATTGTCTTTCTGCTCCGCTTTGTTGTACTCTGGCTAAACGCATTCCCATCGGACCATGGTGCCTCCACAGAGTTTTCTCCACGTGAGATTGTCACGGGTCTTTGCATGGACTATAGAACACACTGCCGTGCCAGATGGGGCGCCTATGCCGAAGCTAGCCAAGACCCCAACGTCACCAACACCATGAGCCCTCGTACTGCACCGTGCATTGCACTCGGCCCAACGGGAAATGTCCAGGGTTCCATGAGCTGTTACAACCTGGAAACCAAACAGGTCGTGACACGCGGGACAATCAAACCTCTTCCCATGCCAGACAGAGTAATCGGACGCGTGCTCAAACTTGGCAAACAATGCAGACAGCGGCGTGTCAGTCAACGTATCCAATTTGTCAATTGCTTCAAACAACACTTCAGTTGGGGTGATGGTACCGAGGACGATGACTCTCCCAATCTTCTCAAGGCCGAGCAGCATGACACCGACGTCCTCCCCGCTGACATCCCTGGCATAGACTTACACGACGACCTGTCTGATACACTTGTGATCCACCCTAACCCCAATCCCACCCAGCTCCAACTCGCCACCGCTGCACTTAACAACGCCAATCTCCGAAATACTGTCCCCGCTTCCGAGATTGCAGGAGTGGATTATCACAGTCCAGTCGATTTGGATTTGCACCCACCAGTTGTCTCAGATGACGAGGACGATATGCACGAGAACGATGACGCCAATGAGTCTGAAGTTAGCACTCAGGAGGGTTTTTATGTGGATGTGGCAAGCTAGGGAGTACACAGGACGTGTTCAGTGTATCTGAGGGTACCAATGATGTACCAGAAGGCGATGAAGACATCATGTCCACCGCCAATGACGAAACCAGAGGAAGGACTTGAGAACCCCTCCGATGACAGTCCCAAGATTCGTAGGTCCGCTCGACTCAGGAAGAAGAAGGCACCAACAATCATAGACTTTGACAACAGGGCCTACCGTGTTGAGGACGGAGTCTTACACCTAAGCCAAGCAGTGTTAGACCAGGCGAGGGAAGACACAAAGATTACCAGCCAGATCTTACCCAAGCCAGGCTTGCCGGAACAAGTTGGAAGGATGACCCTTCAGTCTCCCCGAACAGCAGGGATCTCGCAACGAGCATTGAACCGTGTGAGTGCAAGTGCGCTGGGATTGCCAGTGATAGAACCAGGGGACAACAGAGTGGTGGTGGAAGACCATGTCATAATGCATATTCTGGGAGTAGAGCTGGCGGAGCATTACAGCATAAACAAGGGGATCCGTCTTTTTGGTGACAGAGCAAAGGAATCAGTCAGTAAGGAGTTAAGATCACCTATACTCCAGTACACACATGAGCTCACCCCTGACCAGAAGAAGCAGGCCCTGGCATCTCTCATCTTCCTAACTGAAAAATGGTGTGGTCGGATCAAGACGAGAGCCTGTGTGAATGGCAGTGCTCAAAGGGACTACATACCTAAGGAGAGTGCAGCATCCCCCACGGTAATGAACGATTGTGTCATGATCCAGTCAGCCATAGGCGCACATGAAGGACGGGTGGTGGTCACGTTAGACATCCCAGGGGCCTTCCTACATGCCGATCTGGATGAAGAGGTGATTATGCTGTTAAGAGGACAGTTGGCCGACCTAATGGTACAGGTCGATCCGGACTTATACGGACCTTGTCTCACAAAAAGGGCAAAGGGAGAAAGCATCCTCTATGTCAGGATGCTGAAGGCAATGTACGGACTACTCAGGAGTGCCCTGTTGTTCTACCTCAAGCTTGTGAAAGACCTGTCAGATTATGGTTTTGAGGTCAATCCGTATGATCCATGTGTGGCGAACAAGATGGTCAATGGCTCGCAGATGACGGTGGTATGGCATGTGGATGATTTGAAGGTCTCCCATGTGCGGCCGCAGTGATCCAAAACTTTGTGCAGAACTTGAAGAGTAAGTATGGTGACAACCTTGCGGTCCACACCGGGGATGTACATGACTACTTAGGAGTGGATCATGACTACTCTGAGAAAGGAGTTGTCAAGTTATCAATGATGAAGCACCTGGAAAAGATTTTTCAGGATTTTCCAGAGGAGATTGGAAAGGCGAGTCTAACACCTGCGTCAGAGAATTTGTTCAGGATTCATGACCCGGAGGAGAATGATGCGCACAAGAAGTGGTTGAGCCCGGAGCGTGCTTGAGACTTTCATCATTTGGTTGCTCAGCTTCTGTTTGTATCCACACGAGTTTGTCGGGACATCCAGACTGCCGTAGCTTTCCTAACCACTCGTGTGAAGAGACCAGACGAAGATGACTGGGGAAAGTTGAAACGAGTTCTCAAGTACCTTAAGGGTACACGACATATGAGACTCCGGCTCGGGGTGGACGATTTGAGGATCATACAATGGTGGGTTGATGCATCTTACAATGTGCATGAAGACTGTAGAGGCCAAACTGGGGCCATGCTTTCTCTTGGACAGGGCGCGCCAATCAGTTTCTCCCGAAAGCAGAAGCTGAACGTGAGGAGCTCATGTGAGGGTGAACTTGTTGGAATTGATGATGCTCTACCACTTATTCTATGGGCGAGATATTTCATTGAAGCACAGGGGTACTCCGTGGAACAAAATATCATGTATCAGGATAACAAGTCCACTATACTCCTTGCTAACAACGGCAGATGGTCTAGCTCCAGGAAGACCAAGCACATCAAGTCCCGGTATTTCCTCATCAAGGATAAGGTTCAATCCGGTGAGGTGTCCGTGGAGCATAGAGCCACAGACAAGATGTGGTCAGATATATTGACAAAGCCTAAGCAGGGAACAGGATTCCGCCAGGACAGAGCTATGTTAATGAATTGTGATATAGACTATGATGATGAGAAAGAGCGAACCAATATCCCACCCATTCTCCTACCCCAACCAGAGGGTCCCGTGGATCCCACAACGATAACATCAATCATTACACCAAGCTCATCGCTGGGTAAAGGTTGCAGGAATGTGTTGGACAGTAACTTGAAGAGACAGCGTGTGACGTGGAGTACGTCACAGAGTTGTGTGGACGTGCAAAATGAGAAGCCGAGGAAGAGGCATCTGGAACTCGTGATTGCACGGATGATGAGAGCCCAAGGAGCAGCAGCAGCAGCATAGTGCAAAGATTGAGCTCTTACGCTCATTATTCTAATATTAACTAGATGTTAGTTAGTTATTCAGTTCTAGGCAGTTAGATCGTTTGTCTTCAGGAGACGAGGAGGAGCTGGTCCTTTCAACACTGCAGTTATCTTTGAAAATCATTGATGCAACAGTTGTGTTGCACAATTTAGTTCTTGACTGGGATATTGCTTGGGAGGGAGAACAGGGGGAGAACTCCAGTTGGGGTGGTTGTATTTTCTGGAGGAGGCAATGACATCTCAAATTCAG
>JABMIG010000117.1:249581-299581 GCA_013187285.1 Cyclotella cryptica | reverse complement strand
AACCCTACACCACCCAACAGGAACCAAAATAACCAACACAAACCAACATGAATTGACACAAACCAACTCAAACCAACATAAACCAACACGAACTGACACCAACCCAGACAAACCTACACAAACCTACTCAAGACCGACACAATCTGACGCAAGTCAACACAACCAACCAGAAACAACATGAACTGACAACAACTGACAGCATCCGACTACATCCGACACACACCAACGCAAATCCAACACAAACCGGTATGAACTGACACAAGCCAACATAAACTGACACGACCTGACACCAATGACACAAACTGACAAGGCCAGGTATTATTGGACATAACTGATCATGAACTGACACAAACTAACATGAACAGACACAAACCAACACAATGCTACACAAAGCAACATGAAATGACCCAAACCATACACAGGAACCAACAAAAACTGACACAAACAGACATGAACCAACACAAGCTGACACAAACCAACACAAACCAAAATGAACCAATATGAACCATCACAACCCAACACTTAGTGACACAAACCAACACAAAATTGGTTGTTAAAAAAAGTTGTAACTCTTCGTATATTCAATCTTTCTGATTTGGTTCCACGTTGAATCCTGATGGTGCCATTCGTATGAACTGATGTGATAGTCCAAGGATCACTTTCATATCTACTTTCACCTTTGCGGAGTATACCATCTTTTCTAAGAAGTACTTGATCACCAACTTTGTAGTCCCAATCACGTCGTGAGCTATTTTCCTGTTCTGTGTTTTGGTCTGTTTGGTGTTGCCTATGTTCTCGAATTTTATTCCAGTCGGCCAGGAAGGGGATGTCAAACAACATGTCCCGTCCAAAGATGGCTTCACCTGGGGAGGCTTTTAGTACTGTGTGGTATGTTGAGCTAATTGCCCAAGCGACGTTCATCACAAAAGTATCTATGTCACTTGGCTCTACTGAAGGGGCCATCTCTATTTCAGCTGTTCGGAGCATCGATGATATCACCTGATGCACTCGCTCTAGAATTGCATTCGCTTGTGGATTCTTGACACTGGTAGGCTTACTCGTGATCCCATATGAGTCACATAGGGCTTTGAAGTGAAGTTTGAATTCGCTTCCATTGTCATAAACTATGTATTGACAACGTGGATACCTACTAAACCAGGTCTTGTTTACTAAGTTGCTGATCATTGCTAATGATTTATCAAAGTATGCTAACTTAGGTTCGTCATGGGTCTTTTTACCCTTTCACCCTTTTGTATCCAGGGGAATAATCGCCTCAGTGATTACCGGTAGTTCAACTATTTCAAACCAGCTAGAAGCTGGGTCAATCATAGTCAGACACATGAAATCAATTACTGTCCCATCTTTACCTTTGATTGTATACGGGCCAATAAGGTCCACACATAGTACTTCCCAAGGGTTTGTGATGGCGATTTTAGTCCCATAGTTATGCTTATGCCTCTTGTTTACTTGGCATGCATGACAGTTTTTGACATATTTACGGACGGTATTCGCATACCTTTCCAGTACATTGCAACACGAAGGGTTTCTTTGAGTCTCGTGTGTCCAGGCTGCTGTAGATAGTGGTGGTACCAACTAACTGCACGATGTTGAAGATCTTTTGGAATGATCATTTTTCTGTCCTTACAGAGGAGTTCCGTACTTTCGACCAATTGTGTTGAGTACTTTCAACGCCTTCAAGCTGGCATCAAGCTTTTGTGCTTCTGCAATCTCGTACTGTTAACGGGTAGATTACATCTTCTTCGCTGCGGTTTGCAAATACCAGATTCATTTCCTCTTGGTATGCAGAGGTGTCTATCGCACTCTCATCTTGCATGGTGTAATGACACCAGCATTTGGTGAACGTCATCCAGTTCTTGTGCTCACTTGGTATTGGTCCGATGTCTAAGCGAGAGATGGCGTCGGCAACAGTGTTATGTATGCCTTTAATGTAAACAATTTTGGGGCCAAATTCCTCGAGGAGCAATCTCCATCGGTAGACACGGTCAGAGGTTAATCCGAGGGCGTCTTGGATTAGATTTTTATGGTCTGTGTAGACTTTTAATCTTTGTCCCCACAACATGCCATTGAACTCCTTAAGTGTTTCCACTATGGCCAGTAGTTCTAGTTCAGTCACGCTGTACTTTTGTTGCGTTGTTGACAGCTTCCTGCTGAAGAACGCAAGGGGCCTATTACCCTGGGTGATAACTGATCCAAGTTGTTTAGACAAGGCATCAGTATATATCTCAAATTCCCTTGAATAATCGGGATAGGCTAAGACTACATCCTTGGCAATTGAAGTCTTAACGTCATCGAATGCTTTTTGATGCACCGTGTCCCAGTACCATGGACGTTTCTTCGTCTTGTTGGCTCTGGTGACCTTGGTGTGACAACACTCTCCTACCAGTGAGGTGAGTGGAGCAAGCAATTTGCTGCGTCTTGCCCAAAGATCTCTATAGTACTGGACCATGCCCAGGAACTTACGGAGGTCTTTGACATTTTTCGGCAATGAAATCGCGAGAATCGCCTGTACCGTTTTCTGCTGTGGTTTAATCCCTGTTTGTGTGAGGGTATAACTTAGATATTCTGTTTGTCACCAAGAATCAACTATTTTTGTTCCCCTGGGTACAAAACCTAAATAGGAGCATTCTCAGGACCCCAAGTAGGAGAGTCCACCTCCCGATGGCATGGACTCCCCAAAATGGAAGTTCAGAACCCCAAACAAGAGAACACCCTGGAGGAAGATCTAAGCATCTATCAGAAGGGTATGAATATACCATATTGTGTAGAAACCTACACCATGATCGTTTGCATCGTTTGGATTGGAATGCAGTCCCACTGCCTTTCCATCCTCACAATAGTACAAAATATAGCTCATAAAATCAAATCTTCGACACCTGTCGAAACTACCTATAATTTTCGCTTGATATTTTTTACAAAGAATCGGCTCAGAACGTCAACCCGTAAGGGTAGGCCTCAGTGTTGAAGCTGAAATTAAGTTGAGTGTTGTTTGTTCTGTGATGGGCATGCACTTTTAAGTCTTTGTTTGAATCAAGATTTTTCAAAATCTTATCTGTATTGGAAACTGAGCCCCTTTTCCCCTTCTTCTCCTTCTTCTTCTCCTCCTTCTCCTTCTTCTTCTTCTCCTTCTTCTTCTTCTCCTCTTTCTTCTCCTCTTTCTTCTCCTCTTTCTTCTCCTCTCTTTCTTCCCCCTCTCTTTCTTCTCCCTCTTTCTTCTCCTCTTTCTTCTCCTCTTTCTTCTCCTCTTTCTTCTCCTCTTTCTTCTCCTCTTTCTTCTCCTCTTTCTTCTCCTCTTTCTTCTCCTCCTCCTTCTCCTCTTTCTTCTCCTCCTTCTCTCTTCTCCTCCTTCTCCTCCTTCTCCTCCCTTCTCCTCCTTCTTCTCCTCTTCTCTCCTTCTCTCCTCTCCTCCTTCTTCTCCTCTTCTCCTCCCTCTTTCTTCTCCTCTTTCTTCCTCTTTCTTATCCTCTTTCTTTCCTCTTCTTCCTCTTTCTTATCCTCTTTCTTCCTCTTCTTATCCTCTTTCTTATCCTCTTTCTTATCCTCTCCTCTTTCTTATCCTCTTTCTTATCCTCTTTCTTCTCCTCCTTCTCCTCCTTCTCCTCCTTCTCCTCCTTCTCCTCCTTCTCCTCCTTCTCCTCCTTCTCCTCCTTCTCCTCCTTCTCCTCCTTCTCCTCCTTCTTCTTCAGTGGGAAAGTTTTTTTCACTTTTTGCCACAACAGGTACTTCAGAAATAAAGTAACCAGAACTTACCTGTAAATAATTAATTTTTTGGGTTGATGTACATGGATAGTTATCATGTTTTGATATCTGTTTACCTTTGAAACTATATCTTATTTCATAAATGGGCGCAATCACATGTGCAGCGTGGACGAAGCATGCAAAATTCCCGCACCCATTTGCAACTAAGCGTAGAAAAGCCACTATATTTTCATTCTCTGACTTCCTCTGTTTCTACAAATTACATTCTGTCTAGCTTGCTACAAAAAATCTTGCAGCGGCTGCTACTAATTTTATAGATTATTTGAAATCAGTTTTTGTGTTTAGTTATAGTTATGGATGAGAAAATGAAAGAATAAAATTGACAAAGACCTCACTGTAACAATGGACCATGATACACACACCTTTGCAGTCAATGTCTCTCTGAAGCCCTGGGAGATTTTTGGTCATTTCTGGCGATGTCAGTCAAAGACCATAATGCTGAAAATCTGGAATCCTGATGGCATCAAAGCAAAATCCATCAAAGGAAATGCAATTGGGAAGGACAATTTCCAGAGATTGTGTCACTGTGACTGGCTGGAATGCGAGAAAAAATGGATTTGACTGCGTTGCAACTTGTGTGATGGAACACATTGCTATGGAGGTAATCCTAAGATTTGATCATGCTGAGGCTTGACAGCTTGTGTTGCACAGTGACAATGCTAGGAAAAATGGGATGCTTTGAAATTTTGATCAGATGTTCAGACACAAGATGGAGGGACAACTCTGATGTGTTATATGTGCCAGTCAATGAAGAAAAACAATATTAGATATTTAGGGCTAAGTGAAGTTTATTTTGGGATTGCTTTGAAATGGAACACACGGGTCACTCCTCTTTTATAGATAGAAAACAGAAAAGGATCTCCGAGCCATCAAGAGGCCTATATTTTATAGAGGACTTGCCAAAAAGAGTGATTTGTATTTTGAATCTCAGTGGAAAATATCTAATCAAGAGTTTTCAAAATCTTGGTTGTGTTGGTTATCCTTCTATTTCTCCTCATTTGCCTTCTCCAGTGTGACACTTTTTCACCTTTTACCTTGACAAGTATTTCAATGATGTAGGTACATCATTACGGGTAAAGTTATTATGAATGACATCTTGATACAGGCATTTTAAGGAAAATAGTATTTAAATAAAAAGAACTGCTGATGAATTTTCAACTCATCTCAGACTCAAGCTGCGACACTGTGTAAAACACCATACAAAATAAACGTCACCATTCAATGTGATTAAATCCTCTTCAACACATCAACAGTCCTGTCCAGCAGGTATTGGTTGACCTGCAATGAAGCTGCACCTTGTAGTCTTCCTCCTGTTCAAGGTGCATTCACATGCTGAATCATGGTCAGTTGCATCTTGGTAAAGGCACACACATCAACAGTCCTTGAGTTCCCATGATGATAGGCTTTGTCAGAGTCATATCCCCTGTGTTTTGTTGACATCTGTCAAAAGAGTCCAATGCAAAAAGTGTTCCTATGGCAGAATAATCAGGCCATGATCACCCTCACCGGCTTCATGTTGAAAGCCTTCAACAACCTCCTTCTGAAGTTTTCTCCAGTAGACAAGGAGTATACACCATTTGTGGATATGAATGGCTTCATAATCTGCAAAATCAGTGCAGCTGGGCGGCCTTGCTTCATGAATCTAGAAGACTGTCTTACGTGTGGCTCTTTGATGGCATTGCTGTTGCTTTTGGTGTAACTTACACTGCTGTCACTAAATACCTTCAGTTTGCTCGCAGAATTGTGATAAAGTGTTGAAACATGACCCTCTTGCCAAGGTATACATCCCTTCTCACAAGAAGCTTGAGGAATATTGAGCATTGAAGTGGCATCACCCCACCCTTCCTGGTGTATGGGGTACAACAGATGAACTAAAGATCAAAATTTATGAAGCCCCAGACAACATCAACCAGTCCTGTTTCTACGATGCTGGAAGCACTGTCATTTTGTGATGGTTGTTCTTTGTTTTGCCCCCAACAGAATCATTCAGGCATGTTATTTCAATGTGCCTGGATGCTCCGACAACAGTACCGTTGCTGATTGGGGACACTTATGCAATAAACCGGAGCAATTGTTTAACAAGACTTGACTGAAGTTTGTCATTGTTTTGATGTTTTGCACCATTAGCACTCCCTTTTTGATCAAGTCATTGCAGGATCATTTCACTGCTAGGGTGGACATGTTGACTTTGAATGATTAGTTGGCTGACATTGAGAATACACGAGATGCAACGTCAACAAAACAATTGGCAGAATGGGGTATGTGTGCTGTGCAATTGTCCATCCCATGGTGGATTCCTTGCTCTATGAAGAGTACAGAGACAGGACATGACAAGCTTGTTGTTGCTGTTCAATCTCTGTGCTCGTTTAGTTGTTATTAACCAAGTTTGACTGGTATACTTGTCACATTTAGATGTTGATGCTAACTTCGAGTTTGTCCAAGTGCCATAAATCAGTATTCTTATTATTAAAACAAATTTCAAGAACATTAATGTAAATCATACTAAGACTTCATGTCATATAAACTAACTTGCTCTCTGACACGATTAAAAATATTTCACTACATACCCCAACAACTACATAAACCCCAAGCACACAAATTCAAAATCCAAATTCCTAACTCCCAAGGATCATATTACCATCTCTTTTGTTAATTATCTGCCTCTCTATCACTCTTCGTCCTTTCCTTCTCCTCTCTGGTCTCTTGATCCTTGTCACCTCTGCCCATGTTCATCATTACTATTCAAATCAAAGGGAGGAAGAAAAGGAGGTACAATTGGAACTTGTCTGTTACTTCCCATCATTGCCAACATCATTGCAGTCATGAATTGAGCTTGTTGCCTCATTGCTTATTGATGCATGTGCATCTGAATGAGGCATTCTTTTTGTTTGTCTTCATACCTTGCTATGTGTTCTTCTCTCTCTCCATCACGTTCTTGTTGCCTCTGCATCTGGTCTTGGTGTTGTTGATTTGACTTCATCATCGTGGATGCCTGGCCTACAACGTTGTTCCCTGGGGTTAATAATTGGAGTGACACTCTACAAGTGGGTGATGAAAGGACAGCAAAAATGTAAATGGAACAGAACAGGTGATAAATGAACGATTACGTACTATACCTCCACAAGAATTGCCAGCAACACTTCCATCATGTGCCTGTCCACCTTGATTAGATTCTTTTCGCAGAGCAGAGCTCTAGAACTGGCACTGTGCTGAAATGGGATCCACCATATACTTAATTATGTTGTAAGGGAGATTTTTACAATCAAGATTTTTTTAAAATCTTAGTTGTGTTGGAAACTGAGCCGTTTTCTTCTTCTTCTTCTTCTTCTCCTTCTTCTCCTTCTCCTTCTTCTTCAGTGAGACAGTTTTTTTGCTTTTTGCCTAAACAGGTACAGAGCCATAAGTTAATCTGAACTTACCTGTAAATAATTCATTTTTCGCTTGGACTTACATGGGTAGTCTTAGTGTTTTAATATATGCCTACCTTTAAAATTATATCTTTGTGTGTAACGCCTGACATTATTTTTAACAATGTTTCTGTAAACTTTAAGGGAACATTAGTCACAAATCATTTTAAGACGTGAGACTAAAAATTTTAAACAAGGGTTCTTTAAAACTTGAAGGGAATGTTATCGTGTCACAAAAGAGTGTGTAACAAGAAAATGATTTCACAAACTAAAAGGGCGGAGTGGGCGCGCGGCGCAGGCGCCCCGCCCATTTTGGCATACACTCGTACTACAAGCCACTTTATTTTAATGTATGTCTTCCTCTGTCTCTACAAATCGCAATCTGTTTCGCTGCCGCCCATTTTGGCATACACTTGTACTACAAGCCACTTTATTTTAATGTACGTCTTCCTCTGTCTCTACAAATCGCAATCTGTTTCGCTGCAAAAAATCTTGCAGCGGCTGCTGGTAATATCAAGATTTTTTTTAAAATCTTAGTTGTGTTGGAAACTGAGCCGTTTTCTTCTTCTTCTTCTTCTTCTCCTTCTTCTCCTTATCCTTCTTCTTCAGTGAGACAGTTTTTTTGCTTTTTGCCTAAACAGGTACAGAGCCATAAGTTAATCTGAACTTACCTGTAAATAATTCATTTTTCGCTTGGACTTACATGGGTAGTCTTAGTGTTTTAATATGTGCCTACCTTTAAAATTATATCTTTGTGTGTAACGCCTGACATTATTTTTAACAATGTTTCTGTAAACTTTAAGGGAACATTAGTCACAAATCATTTTAAGACGTAGAGACGAAAAATTTTAAACAAGGGTTCTTTAAAACTTGAAGGGAATGTTATCGTGTCACAAAAGAGTGTGTAACAAGAAAATGATTTCACAAACTAAAGGCGTGGGAGTGGGCGCGCTGCAGCGCCAGGCGCTCCCGCCCATTTTGGCATACACTCGTACTACAAGCCACTTTATTTTAATGTATGTCTTCCTCTGTCTCTACAAATCGCAATCTGTTTCGCTGCCGCCCATTTTGGCATACACTTGTACTACAAGCCACTTTATTTTAATGTACGTCTTCCTCTGTCTCTACAAATCGCAATCTGTTTCGCTGCAAAAAATCTTGCATCGGCTGCTGGTAATCTCATTGTCTGAGATTTGCGGGTTCTGCAGAAATCCCGGGCTAAACCAGCCTTCCCGAGGAACTGCAACCTTTCAAAAATGCAAAAAGTTGTCAAAGCACAAATTACCCAGGGTTTGTAACTACCAAATTGAAGTAAGTGCAATTCCTAAGGAATGGCAAGTTGCCAATCTTTTGGGCCTAATACATTATGTCACCTCATGATAATCATTCGCATTCTCACATCTGCCATGGTAATTGTGTAAAGTATGACAGAAGACAACGATTATTCAAGATATGACCTAATCACGCTAGAATAAGTTTGAGCTGGAAGATCAGGAACAATATTATTTGAAAGTTGCACTACAGATGGAATCTCATCTAACTAAATTTATCAGAATGAACAACAAAAGTGTAATGCTATACAGCTCGATTCTTAAGCAGCCACAGCTGTTTCCTTGTTGGCAGCAAGCTTCGCAGCAGCAGTCTTTTTGTTGTAAAGCTCACGAATTGCGAAGGCAGCCAAAGTTTGCATTAAACCAGTACCATTGTTGGACCCAGGAGAGTCAGCAAGGCTGAGCATGGCCTGTGTAATCTCTCCGTAGAACCTTGAATTCGAGTTACCAATGTTGGACTCAACGTAAACGAGCTCTTGGATGTTGTCAAAGTTTCCATCCATCTCGAGAACAGCTACATCATTTCCAAAGTATTTCTCTTGTCTGTAGGCCAACTTGATACCAGGAGGAGGAGAGGAGAGTTTATCAGCAGAAGGAGTCCATTCAATTTCAGATCCCTCGTCGAAAAGGTAGGCAGGCGAAAAGTCGGGAACACCCTTCTTCTGGATGGCACGAACTTTGAGGGTCTTCTTGTCCTCCTTGTCAAGGTCAGTGGGAAGAACCTCAATGACGTAGTCAGCGTACTTCTTCTGAGGCTCAATAAACGCGTCGAAATCAGGCTTACGGGCCTCAATGGACGCCATGATAGATTCAAGGGAGTGTCCACGCTCTTCCATATCACGCTGAATCTTCCAGTTGAGCTTGACATCAGGAGAGATGTCAAGATAAAGGGAGAAGTCGATAAGGTCACGGACACGCTCATCATGGAAAGGGTGGAGTCCTTCAATGATGATGACAGGGGTTGGTTCGATTTCCTCGGGCGCATCCAGGGTTCCATTGACGTGATTGTAAATGGGCTTCATGACAGTCTTCCCTTCTTTCAGGGCTTTCACATGCTCGTACATAAGATCGAATTTTTGCTCAGCGGTGTTGAGAGCAGTAAGTCCAGACACTTTGCGCCCATTGCGATCGTTAAGATGGTAGTCATCGAGGCAGATAACAGTGGCAATATCAGACACAAGAGTGTTCGTTTCCCAACCACCGTTGGCGAATCCACCACCGAGGGGGCCGCAGACGTCACCGCCGAAGGTAGAGGTCACTCGACGCATGAAGGTGGACTTTCCGCATCCAGAATCAGCAGCAAGACCGATAACAATGGGAGTCTGACCGGGAGCAAGCGCCATTTGGAGGGCACTGTTGCCACGGAGGCCACTTGGCATGAAGGCGGTGGAGAACGCCGAGGCGGTAGCAACCGCGATGGCTCCGACGGTGATGGACAGCTTCATGGTGAGATAGGGGTCTGTTGACTATAGTACTTGGGAAGGAAGCGAATTGTGAGCTCGTTTGTGGTCAGAGAGCGAAGACGCAGGAGAGGGAGGAACTCGTCGCACTGACACCTAGCGTTCGATGTAGAATTATATATTGTTTGTAGGTGGTGTGTTTCTGGTCATATGTGGTGCATCTTGTCCTCGTGCGTGCGTGCGTGTTCCCTTTCTCTCGGATCACTGAGGTAGGTACGTCTGACGTGATAAAAAGATACTCTTCACCTTTTCAAGGCAGATGTAAATCTAATCATCGTACATGATACTTGTGTGTATTTCAATAAGTTACTAAAAATCAACAAAGGTGCTTCATAAAAGCTAGGTAGAAATGTCAAAAGATACATTTACAAATATCTTATAACTCGTGCAATGTTATGGTACAATATCGTACTATACCAGAGTGAAGATGGGAAAAATAATTATTTATGATGTATCCAACCTATTTATCGAAGTACGTGTGATACTGTAAGCGCGCCTATGACATAAAATACTCTGAGTGTATGTGTTAGGCCAAAAGCTAGGTAACTTTCAATTGCTAATAATTGCAAAATATTTGGCGATCGCGATTGCAATTCCTGATAAATTTTGACTTTGACAAGTAATTACTAGCAGCCGCTGCAAGATTTTTAGCAGCGGCGGGACCGAACAAAGGAAAAAGTTATAACAGTGGCCGCCGCGTCACGGGCATGACTTTGTAGTAAGTGCTTTCCCATAACCTAGCGCGGCACGCACTGGCACGACTTTTGTAGTACTTACATCATGTGCTTTCCGATTTAATAAAGCAAACGCGCACGAGTACCACTTCTGACGTCATTTTGGTCGATTATGACAAGGTGGCAGCTACCTAGGTAGAGTTGTGCCAGGTTCCAAGATGGACATAGGTTTTGCTGTGGAATGAATAGAGTTTTAAAGTAGGGTGAGGTCAAGTACCTATCCCAACAGTCTTGCAAGAAAGAGAAATATTGCCCAAGTTTTATTCCGAGGATGAGGAGGAGTCGCATGCAATGCAATGAGTCTCATTTGAATTTGCAACAGCCCTTATAACATGGGAGTTCATCGCTACGCATAAATAGCAGAGCGTGGGAGTGATCGCTGAACAGCCTGTTGATGAGTATGGTATAGATCCGCCTCATAATAAATTTCTCTAGAGTCGCGCTAGTAGTCTTTTTCGAATTTGCAACAGCCCAGATAACCTATGTTAGGAATGTCGCGACACAACATGTCGGCTGGGGGGTACCAAAGACATGTCATGTCGCGACATTCTGCAACACTGAAGACATGTCTCGGAATGTCGCCGCGACATGTCAGGAAGACATTACCAGTTTAATTGTAGTACTGACGCACCCGTTTTGTAACAAAAAAAACACGATTCTCGTCAATTTTCGTAAATTGCATGTAACTTTTCCCACAGCCCTTGCAGCGGGATTTGTGCAAAATACTACGGATTCGTCTTTTCACGAGCTTTCCAACGGTATATCGGTCGATGGGTGTCTGACCACTGCAAGTCATTCAAAATCGTGCTTGAAGGGACATTTTCAGGAAAAAATGTTGACCAATTCATCGTGCACACTTGTTACACGGTCAATATCTTCCCTGTTGACTCAAATTATTGTGACAACATATGTGCACCTCACTCCTAACATAAATAGGAGTGAGGCAGAGCTTAAGGTTCTTGTCAAGAAGGCTGCCAAGGCCAGAACATACCATGCAAACCTGGCGTTGCTGTTCATGACAGTGGCAACTTTCAATGTCAAGGAGGAACGAACACTCACATCAATTGTCAGTGCGCAAGATTGGACAGAATTTGTCACTACCAGGAGAAGCCCAGAAACATCACAATGCAAAGGAACAAATAGTTTGACAACACTGGGTGTGGTGTGTGATCAACTATTGGCCAAAATCGAGCATATTGCATATGCAGTCAAAGAGAGAGACATGTAATAAATAGTGTCAGGAAATTTGTTGCTTTAAATTAAACTATGTAATTAATTGCATCTTCGTCTGGAATAGTCAACTAATTCATTTTGTAATGAAACTGGAATGTTTGTAGGACAAACAGGATTGATCACTTCAAAGAACCACACGGCAACCAAGGTGAACTATATTCATGCTCTGATTTCTGGTGAAAATGTAATAACCTAGAAATGAGCCATTTTCTCTATGATTCTACCCACATCAATTTCCATAATCTGTTTCTGATACATCGTCACTGGGATATCAATCCTCAGTGTCAGTGGCAACATCTACAGGAGGCCCATTTGCGTACCATCATCTGCGACAATAACAATTACATCAGCACCTGGGGGTCTGCCATCTGATGCCGGTACGTCGTCACTGGAAGTCCAACAGTCCACCCAGGATGACAGAGAAATAAACAACATTGAAGGCATCGATGAGGCAACAAATTAATGCAAAAATGGGGATATGAGCACCAAAAAAACACTTACCATGTCATAATTTGCCATCTTCCCTCCTCGTTGTCGCGATGGCTGCCGTGTAACAAAATTCCCTCCTAAGAAACGGTGTGATTCCTCGTAAAATACGTGGAATCTGACCAAACCAAGGCGCAGGATGGTTGCAGGCGATGTTGCTATGAGGGCGATTGCAGCGGTCCCAGTGTTGGGACGATATTCGCCATGATCGATGTGATGCGGTGGCGGCGGCGGAAATCCTCATGGTGATGAAGAGTAGTGTCGCGATTTTATTTTTTTGTGATACGTAGAATCTAGTATGTTACCTACGAACGCCAGATGTAACGCGTCAGCACTAAAATTAAACTGGTACTTCGTGGGGTGTCTAGAAGACATGTGATTGTCGCGACATATGACATGTCTTCAGCGATGTCTTTGTACTCTCTAGTAGACATGCAATGTAACATACTCAGTGTAGATAATGTGATGTATATTCAGTATTGATTCAGAGACAACAAAGATATTACAATTAGATCTAAGATATTCAGTATTGACCCAGAGACAACAAAGAGATTACAATTAAGTGTCACTACTCCCTCGCTACCCTCTTCTTCTACGTCCTTTCGAACTATTTCAATACGGTTTTTGCGCTGACAGGACGCTACGATAGTCCATAGTTGTTGGCCAAAGTTCATTTGAATTGGGAGGGGTATGGTGAGGAACGGTAGGATCAGTAGATTGAATTTTCAATTAAATAGTTGAAAAGAAAAAGAAACATGGCAGAACTCACCAGTCAGGTTAGTAATGGACCTGTTTTTTGCCAGCAGGGCTCTTGATATGAGAGGATGCGGCGATGGGCCAATGGGGTTGATTTGAAGTGGGAGGGGTTTTGGAGAGGAAGAGCATGGTCAGCGCTGACATTTTCAATTAAATAGTTGAAAA
The DNA here is from genome assembly GCA_013187285.1 of Cyclotella cryptica. Classification (NCBI taxonomy): domain Eukaryota; phylum Bacillariophyta; class Thalassiosirophyceae; order Thalassiosirales; family Thalassiosiraceae; genus Cyclotella; species Cyclotella cryptica. Next base: position 286,232 of record JABMIG010000117.1, on the reverse strand, counting down.
GAACAAATAAAAATTGCAGAACTCACCAGTCAGGTTAGTAATGGACCTGATTCTTTTTTTGCCAGCAGGGCTGTTGCTCTGAGAGGACGTGGCGACATCGCGATGTTGTTGATTTGATGTCGGAGGGGTGTGGAGAGGAAGGGCAGGGTCAGCACATTCAGTTTTCAATTAAATAGTTGGAAATAAAAAACAAAATGGCAGAACTCACCAGTCAGGTGATTATTGGACCTGATTCTTTTTTGGCCAGCACGGCTGTTGATCGTAGAGGACGCGGCGACGTCGCGATGTTGTTGATTTGATGTGGGAGGGGTGTGGAGAGGAAGGGCAGGGTCAGTTGTGTCAATTTTCAATTAAATAGTTGAAAATAAAAATGGCAGAACTCACCAGTCAGGTGAGCAATGGACCTGATTCTTTTTTTCCAGCACGGCTGTTTATTATAGAGGACGCGCGACGTTGCGATGTTGCTGATTTGATGTGGGAGGGGTGTGGAGAGGAAGGGCAGGGTCAGTAAGGACGATTTTCTATTAAATAGTTGAAAATAAAAAAATGGCAGAACTCACCACTCAGGTGAGCAATTGACCTGATTCTTTTTTTGCCAGCACGGCTGTTTATTGTAGAGGACGCGCCACGTCGCGATGTTGATGATTAGATGTGGGAGGGGTGCGGGGAGGAATGGCAGGGCAGAATGACAGAGAAATAAACAACATTGAAGGCATCGATGAGGCAACAAATTAATGCAAAAATGGGGATATGAGCACCAAAAAAACACTTACCATGTCATAATTTGCCATCTTCCCTCCTCGTTGTCGCGATGGCTGCTGTGTAACAAATTCCCTCCTAAGAAACGGTGTGATTCCTCTTAAAATACGTGGAATCTGACCAAACCAAGGCGCAGGATGGTTGCAGGCAATGTTGCTATGAGGGCGATTGCAGCGGTCCCAGTGTTGGGACGATATTCGCCATGATCGATGTGATGCGGTGGCGGCGGCGAAATCCTCATGGTGATGAAGAGTAGTGTCGCGATTTTATTTTTTGGTGATACGTAGAATCTAGTATGTTACCTACGAACGCCAGATGTACCAGCGTCAGCACTAAAATTAAACTGGTACTGTGGGGTGTCTAGAAGACATGTGATTGTCGTGACATATGACATGTCTTCAGCGATGTCTTTGTACTCTCTAGTAGACATGCAATGTAACATACTCAGTGTAGATAATGTGATGTATATTCAGTATTGATTCAGAGACAACAAAGATATTACAATTAGATCTAAGATATTCAGTATTGACCCAGAGACAACAAAGAGATTACAATTAAGTGTCACTACTCTCCCTCGCTACCCTCTTCTTCTACGTCCTTTCAAACTATTTCAATACGGTTTTTGCGCTGACAGGGCGCTACGATAGTCCATAGTTGTTGGCCAAAGTTCATTTGAATTGGGAGGGGTATGGTGAGGAACGGTAGGATCAGTAGATTGAATTTTCAATTAAATAGTTGAAAAGAAAAAGAAACATGGCAGAACTCACCAGTCAGGTTAGTAATGGACCTGTTTTTTTGCCAGCAGGGCTCTTGATATGAGAGGATGCGGCGATGGGCCAATGGGGTTGATTTGAAGTGGGAGGGGTTTTGGAGAGGAAGAGCATGGTCAGCGCTGACATTTTCAATTAAATAGTTGAAAAGAACAAATAAAATTGCAGAACTCACCAGTCAGGTTAGTAATGGACCTGATTCTTTTTGCCAGCAGGGCTGTTGCTCTGAGAGGACGTGGCGACATCGCGATGTTGTTGATTTGATGTCGGAGGGGTGTGGAGAGGAAGGGCAGGGTCAGCACATTCAGTTTTCAATTAAATAGTTGGAAATAAAAAAACAAAATGGCAGAACTCACCAGTCAGGTGATTATTGGACCTGATTCTTTTTTGGCCAGCACGGCTGTTGATCGTAGAGGACGCGCGACGGGCGTCGCGATGTTGTTGATTTGATGTGGGAGGGGTGTGGAGAGGAAGGGCAGGGTCAGTTGTGTCAATTTTCAATTAAATAGTTGAAAATAAAAAATGGCAGAACTCACCAGTCAGGTGAGCAATGGACCTGATTCTTTTTTTTCCAGCACGGCTGTTTATTATAGAGGACGCGGCGACGTTGCGATGTTGTTGATTTGATGTGGGAGGGGTGTGGAGAGGAAGGGCAGGGTCAGTAAGGACGATTTTCTATTAAATAGTTGAAAATAAAAATGGCAGAACTCACCACTCAGGTGAGCAATTGACCTGATTCTTTTTGCCAGCACGGCTGTTTATTGTAGAGGACGCGGCCACGTCGCGATGTTGATGATTAGATGTGGGAGGGTGCGGGGAGGAATGGCAGGGTCAGTAAGGACGATTTTCAATTAAATTGTTTAGCACGTAAAAAACCAAAATCAGCATAACACAACAACCAACCTGTCTTTTGAGGGGCGTTAAGGACGTCGTGTTGGCGCGATGGCTGGGAAGACGATGAGCCAACTCGCGGCTCAAAACTCCATGAACTCACAGAGATTGAAGGGGATGACTGTCTGTGTGAGCGGAAATCCCATTGTTTTGTTTTGTTATGGGGCAATGCAAAAATGGCCGCGCGTGGCCATCTGCTTGATGATTCACGCTTCTCTTTACAAGTAAGCATGTATTGAATTTTTGGCAATGCTACAAATTGCTGTTAGATATAATTTTAGAGGTAATCACATATCAACAGTCATTGAATACCCATGCGTATACACCAAAAAACTTAGGCTTTTACGAGTATTTTCACGAAAGTTTATATGAATTCAACCATAAAGTGCAAAAGTGAAAAAAGTGTCTCACTAGAGAAGGAGGAGAACAATTCTGCTCAGTGATAAACTAAGATTTTTAAAAAAATCTTGATTGCACTTTTCAACTTTGCAATTCCTCGGTAACCATTGTTTAGCCCGGGATTCCTGTGAAGGATAGTAGTTTGGCATCAATTCGAATGATGATGTGATCGATTGGCATTAAAATACCACGATCAGCATCATTCGAGAAGGGGCTTCTCATACTGTATCAAGGGGCTTCTCATACCCTATCTTTACTACTGAGTGGTTGTCACAATTCTTAAGGAATTGTAATCATGGACGGAATATTGCAATGTTGCAATTCTTAAGGAATTGCATTAAATGTCAGAGTACAACTTGTATACAATTCCTAGGAATTGTAATCCAGGAATGTTCATGTATTGAACACAATTCCCTGGGAATTGCACTCGAAAACCAATGTGTTTTCAATTACCCAGGAATTGTTAATCTCATTTTATCAATTCAGTCAGTTCAATTCTCAAGAATAGAGTATATCAATTGTTAGGGAATTGCAACCCATAACTCATCAATCATTACAATTCCTCCTATTCATTGCTATTGCTTAGCATTTGTAATAACAAATATCAAATAATAACACTTAATTCAAATATCTTAACTAAGTAACTGCACCACTTCACTTCTGATCAGCACAGGGCAAACAAACAACTGGAGAAGCCTTAGGATACAACGAACACTTCTTTGATCCTTTGTACCTCGCCCTCCATGGCACTTAGATGTGCAAAAGATGCCCTTACTCTTGCAGCTGCACTTACTTCCTGGTGAACCGCAATCTCCCTTGCACTTGCATTTCCCTGTGATCCCGATGACACTGTACAACGAGAGTGCAACCTGCTCTGTCATTGCAGTCTCACGAAACTCATCAGAATTCTTGTCAATTCCCAACAACTCCTTCGTCAGTAATGGCATAAAGTGCAGATCTTGTCGTTGGAACTTCCTGAATAGGTAGCCATGCTTTGTCGCCACCCTGTACATGTGGTGACCCTTATTGGTGGTCGCCACCTCCATTACTACAACTGGAAGGTACTTCGGACCTTCTGCACCACGAATCTTGCCCTCCATCTCCACATTACAAATGTCTCCAACCTCCAAAGCTTCTTTGTTGAGTTTTGCGCGTCGATTATTTACTTGCTTGGCTTGTGCCACAGAGCTCTTGAACACGGCAGCTCTAATTGCTCCCCTGCCTGGAGTATCACCATATGCTATCTCCCCGGTTTCCTTTTCTTTTGTTGGTGTAACGTTTGGCCCTGTTGCGTCCATTCCAGTATCTTTGCCAATGCCAACATCAATATCCTCAGGTTCCTTTTCTTTTGTTGGTGTAACGTTTGACCCTGTTGCGTCCGTTCCAGTATCTTTGCCAATGCCAACATCATCGCCCTCATTTGGAACACCCTCTGATTTTCCCATACCGTCTTCATCATTGGCCACACTTCCAACACCCTCCGATAATCCTGTAACATCTCCATTAACAACTGGACCATCAGTGTCATTACCTTCTGCCAAATTGTCGGCAGTAGAATGATTCTTTGTCATATCCGTCAGATTCTCCGTATCATCTACACTAACCCACAAGTTGGGCAAAGGTCGATCACCAATTGGACATCCGCTGCCGTAATTCCGAACCATGAGTTCTTCAGTTCGGACAGTACGTTTCTTGCAGTTCTAGCGTGACCCATCCCAACATGGGTATCACGAATCACATCAAACAAGTCTTCGTATATGGCAACTCAAGTCCAGTTTCAGCGCTGCCGGAGAACATTAGTTCCGGTGCCAGGGAGTACTTCATACTTGGCCCTGAACCAGTACTCCTCTCTACTGTGGTGGACCCTTTTTCTCTTGCCACTAAACACCTCTCTCCACTCTGAGAGCACCTTGATGATATGCAAGGCCTCTTCCTTCGTCTTGAATCAGGGGCGGAAGAGTGGTGTGCGCTGTCTTGATTCACTTAATCTCTTTTCCAGGTTTGAGTAGAATTGCCTGCGAAACTCTTCATCTTCTTCTGCACGTTCTGGGGAGTCAGCGTCACCAACATCCATTCCTTCAGACTCAGTGTCTCCCATAGTTGGAAGGGTTGGGATGACAATCCCAGAACGCCTATTGGGTGGAACATTGGGTGGTACGTTGATGTCTGGGAGCTGGACATCAAGGTCGATGTCACGTCCAAAGTCGTCATCCATGTTACGAGGTGTGGGAGTGTCTGCCCCCGCAGGCCTTCTCAACAGTGGGGCGTGACTCGTCAGAACGGATGTCATCAGAGTTCGCAGTGTCGACTTCTGCAGGAGATTTACTTGCGTGGACAGCCGTACCTGCATTAAAGCAGATGAAGCAGAGGATGCTGTCATTACGATTCTGATTCGCAACGTCCCGTCCCTGTTGCGAGAGTCGAGACAGCAGCAGAACACGATCAACTCCGGCTGGCAGGCCATCAGGAAACTCGTGTCCGCAGAGGCCACCATGCATGGGAGCAGCACAATTCATACACTTATGCCTTCCCGCTTCAATGGGAACACCCTTCATGCCGCAGAGCTCTTTGGCAGCACAGTCGAACTTCATGTTTCGATGGGGAAGATTGTGATTTTCACACAGAACTAAAATTATGTCAGTTATGATGTCCATGATGCGTCGAACAATTCCTTAAGAATTGCATTTAGAAAGTTACACATCTGCAAAAATATTACCACCAAAAGATTCTATGTTGCAGGAATTAGTACAACCAATCGTTGAACTAATTTTGATGCCAGAAGATGACTAAACTGACAGCAACATGAGCTATATCGCACTATTCAAATTTAAAAAGGCTGTTCCCCAAGAATTGTTCCACGTATTCCTGGGCCGATTGCAATTCCTTGTCAAAGTCAAAATTTATCAGGAATTGAAATCGCCAAAAAAAATTGTGTGCAATTCCTCGGGAATTGTAAGTTACCTAGCTTTTGGCCTAACATATGGTATGGTATTGTACAATCACAGAAGTAAGACAGTTTTCCCCCCAAGTTATCTTGATAGATTTTGTTGATGCATATATGATGTCAGTAGCCGTTTGTAGACCCCCCCTCCCCCATCTGTAGACCCCACCTCACAGTATATACCGTATATCCCGGAGTATAAGGACCACAAATGTCAAAAGATTCATTTGAGTGGTACTTATAATTATAATACGGATTTTGTTAGTATTTTTAACACGGTTGGTATCCGACCGCTTTAATCTATTTAATTTTTTGTAGCGTATGGTACCTCCTTCCCGCCAGTTCTGTTCCCCAAATCGGGGCGCCCTGCAACTTCCTGGAAAACCACGGACTCGGTGTGACCCGGTGTCACGCTCGGGTACTTCGGGATAAGGAAAATTTCAAAATTAGTCCGTTTCTCCGACTTGGCCTTACTTGTTCGCGTAACCGAGTGACTTGGTTTCACTTGGTGTCACTCGGTTTCACTTGGTGTCACTCGGTTTCACTTGGTGTCACTTGGACTCGGTGTCACGTCACTCGGTGTCACTCGGTTTCACTCGGTTTCAATTGTTGTCACTCGGTTTCACTCGGTTTCACTCGGTTTCACTTCGTGTCACTTGGTTTTGCTTTGTGTCACACGGTTCGTATAAATTTGACTTATTTAGATAACCATTACACTGTTCTTATTTCAAGTCTTTTTACTGGTCTGACTCAAACCATCTTGTCTGTCAAAGTCAACTTTGACGTCATTTCATCGCCCCGTAAAGTCAACTTTGAATCGCTTTGACATTGGTGTCACTTTGGTTCACTCGGTGTCACTCCGTTTCACTTGGATTCACTTGGTTTCACTTGGTGTCACTTGGACTCGGTGTTACGTCACTCGGTTTCACTTGGTGTCACTCGGTGTCACTTTGGCGTCACTCGGTTTCACTTGGTGTCACTCGGTTTCACCGAAGCCAGGTAGTCGTGGATTCTCAGAGTCTTCTCTGAGTGTCGGGCAGAGTATTTTTTCTCCGTTCCGAGAAAAAAGACCACTTGGTGTTACTTGGATACATTTTATTGCCAAAAACAGGTTTTCCAGGAAGTTGCTGCCTCCAACATCAGTACTGTTGTATTATGGTTGTGTAGTGAGTTTTGCGAGAAATCAGCGTAACTCAACAACCAGCCGGAGTTATGGGGAGCGCTACATATCGGCGTGACGCTGGCACTCAGGAGAAACTAACTGGGTGGTTACCAGTGGATTTAGCACGGCGGAACCACTAGAAAAACACAAATGTCAGTGGATTTGGCCCGGTGGTCCTTATAATCCGGTGGTCCCTATACTCCGGGATATACGGTAGACCCCCCTTCGAGTCTATATGTTAGGCCAAATGCTTGGTAATTTTCAATTGCTAAGCAATTGCCCTCAGTTTGAAAGGGCACTTTGCAATTCCTCGTCGATGCAAAACTGCCGGGAATACGCAGAACAATTCCTTGTCCATGGCCGAATTATGTTTGAATTGTGTGAAAACAGTCAGTTTGGATGCATTTGTAGCCAAATTTGGCGCCAAAACGCACTCAACTGACAGAGTTTTTAATTGTACCAATCCCTACGTAAATTAATATCTTATGTGGGGTCAGTGTTCTCTTCCCCAGGAATTGTAACGGGTCAAAAACCTGGACAATATTGAAATTCCTAAGGAATTGTAATCACAAATATATTAAAATTCCTAAGGAATCGTTATATTTCTAAGTTATTTTACAAATGAATACTGTTGAGTACCGTCAAACGGAAAAATTGATCCCAAACGGACATCTTAGACACTCCTCTGATGCCGATGAGACGTGTCACACTACAGTATTGATGCCAAACAAGGGGTCGTTGCAGAAATCCTGAGCTAAACCACTGTTGCCGAGGAATTGAAAACATGAAAATTGCAATTCCTTGGTAGTGCAAACGTCGACGAGGAATTGCTATGAGTTTTTTGACCCATTTTGCAATTGCTTAGCAATTGGAAATTACCAAGCACTTGGCCTAACATATAGACTCCAGTGTATTTTACGAAAACCCATTTGTAGACCCCCCAGGAGGAACAGGTAAATATGTCTCTCAAAACAGAGGAAGTCGATGAGGCGACAGTATAAGTATCTAACAGATGATTGTTGCGCAAAAATGTCTTGGGCTTTTCATCAAAAGATTTGTTCATCAGGCCTGACAAAAAGCAATCTAGTGTGGCGATTGATGCCAATATGACTGTTGCGGCTCTGGCCTATTTCTCTTCAAATTCTCGAGAAAAATCAGGCAGACTTTTGCACACTTTGGCAGACTTTGGCAGCCCTGCCAAAGTCTGTGAAGGTCTGAAGAAGTTAGTCTGAAGAAGTCAGTTTTGTTGGCAATCATGTAGGAATTAAGTTTGATATTTCTGATTCGTATTGGTTGTGCGCTGAATGGGGGCCTATCAAAAATAATAACATTTCTGGTCAACCCATTTTGCATGCTCTCTTATTCCTATGTATTTAATAGTCAGATTGTAAAAGTATACTCCGCAGATCACTAGATTTTTGGCAGATTTTTGCAGACTTTGGCAGACTTTAATAGGGCTACCAAAGTCTGCCATAGTCTGCTGGTTTATAGCTTATAGCGAGAACTAGCTGAAGTCCTAAATTGCAGCCATTTCTGGAATTCTGCACAATTGAAGATCAGCAAAAATGCAGTCAGCAATGAAAGCAGACAGCAAGAATGGTGACCTTTCTCAACAAGCGAAGGTTGCTTGATTTTTAAGTGGTGTAGTCTTGGGTCTTGGATACCACAACAAGTAGAACATAGAAGTACCTCCTCTATTTTTCAAAACAAATTTTCCCATTCTTCCAGGTCTATAGACTATTACGTGGGGTCTATAGACTGTCATTGGGGGGTCTATAGACTGCCGGAAGGGGGTCAATAAATCTCTTGGGGGGTTTATAGACTATTCATGACTTCATTCCGGAAGTTTATAGACTCTTACTTAAAATACTTCTAGACTCAACATAAGCACACGTGATCAGTTAAAATCTTGTGCGAGTCACGCGTGAAATAAAAACATAACTTAAGCTCATGAGTCATGTGACTTTTGTAGTAGTAGCGTAAATGTCTATTTTTATTTTTTTAATCTAAATTGATAATGTGAAACAGCCTGTTACAAGTATTTGGATCATCTAATTTTCCCACCATTTCATTTTTAGAGAGGGGTATTTAGACTGTGATGTGGGGTCTATAGACGGAGGGACTATAAACTGCTACTAAGACATGCATGTATCTACCTTCATAATTGATGACTTTTGTTGCTCCATTGAAATGATGTCAATGCATAAAATGGATGACTGTAACCATAATGTCAAAACTATTTATATTTTTATTTATGTCAACCCAGAAATTACAATTTCATTATACAATATTTTGTCCTATATATATGGATATATAATATTGCAACCAACTTCAGTGAAACTATGACTGACTCGTCAAACTGAACATCTAGCCTTGGCAGACAACATCTTGTCATGCTCTTTTGTCAAAATTTACTTGTTCAGGATTGCTTGAATGCTTTCGGCATTACAAAAATATCATTTATCTTTTTAGTACATTTAGAGCAGGACTAAGACTGGAAACCATTTTCTGGTGTAGGGGACTAATGTGAAAAGGTCTGAACCCATCTTAGAGTACCTGCCTAACCCTAACCCTGAAGACTAGTGTTGAAGACATGTTGATGACCCTGACAACTGAAGGTGAAGGCATTTTGATGACCCCCGTTACAAACATGACTACCTCGTGACTACCCCTCATGATGTCACTGACAACCCACATGATGACATTCACAACCTTGCACACATAACTGATTATGACAAAGTGACAACAAGGACGACAAGGTGAAGACAAAGATGACAAACAACTGTAAGTGACAATGTGCAATGTGGAGAATTTAAGTGATGAACGATGTGACTACTATTTAATAAAACTGTCAAAGTCAAACCCTGTGAAAAGCAAAATAGAAAATAGAACCATGATGATCCTGACAACATTGGGTGACTACAATTGATGATCCCTTTGACAACCTGGTGATGACACTCAAAAATTTCTTGATGAAATTTGACAACATGATCTGGTGATACTTATTGCCAAGGCCGAAAGTTGCCTGTCGTGTTGGCCCTGAAGAAGTAGTTCATTTAGCGAAGATGCAGAGAGGACCACGCCGTGATAACAAACAGTGGGGACCACAAGACCCAGACACCCTGTTCTCATCTTGCTGAATTTCTTTCTTCTTTATCACTGATTGTGTGGTATTGAACTCAAGTTGCTAGTTGAATGTCAATGGTGACAACAGTAATTGAGAATGTGATAATGTAAATAAATGACTGATTGCAAAAATTGGGAACAGAAAACAATAATATCTGAAAAGATACCAACACTTTGTACGGGACATAACCAGTGGTAGCTGATGATGAGAGACAGCAATTGAACAAAAGATTAAGATTAAGACAACAACGGGAGACCAACAGCAATTGACGACAACAGAAGCCGAAAATGTACAATGTGCATCAGTGACATATCTGATGATGACAAAGTGTTTGACTGTGAATGATGAGGCAACAACAGCAGACAATAATTGGGATTGGGAATGAAACACAACAACCAAATACAGCCAATGATATGTGATAATGATCAAAGCCCATCATGTATTGTGTGTTGGTGGCTGTAGCCAATGATGAAAGCGATAGTATGATTTGGAAAAAATGCTCACCTGTGACATATTTTCCTTGGTCATCCCCTTCCTCTCATTTTAATTTTCTTCACTCCAACATAGAAAATCATGCAACATGTGTTCCATAGCCAAACACAGTCATCAATTGTTCTCACATAAAGCAAGTATTTTTGTACCTAGAAGGGTCACTAAGAGAAGGTAAGTTTTCAAAGACAACCTTTCATCTTATTTTTAAGGTTTTATATCCTGCATAGAACAGGCAACAACAGAAAAGAATGGAGATAACACACAGAAAATATTCTTGTACATTCATAGGTCACTAATTTCAGGTAAGACATTCTTTGAATGGCGTAATCTTTGGTGGATTAGATCATGTTGCATGGAATTCTATCAATAGAGAAACATTACAGACAGGTGAGTTCAAATAGGAGTGGTGGACAAGGTAACACAAGAATCTTTGTCATTCATCAATGGCTGCGATTTTTTCTTGTTGTAGTTCCTTCATGAGTTGCTATGAAGAAAATTGAAGGAAAATTTCAACCCTGTATATTACTTTCACATGGAATATCAGTTCATGCCATCTGCAATCTTGCATTTTCCAGTACTTCTTGGTTTCTACTACATTCTGCATTAGTATGAGGAATTAGTGGAAGCATGTGGTAAATTTCAGCAAATTGTCTCATTGTGTTTTGAGTTTAACAAGACAGAACAATACAACCCAAAACTTGAAATATCATACTGAGCACCGTTGCAAAGGTCAGTATTGAGTGGTAACATAATCATCACACACTGATGGTTTATGACCTCGCCACATCTTGAGTCCTATTTAAATGCAGCAACCATGCAATTCAGCAATGGATGGAGTAGCAGCAGATAGAGTCACAGTGGATGGAGTGGCAGTGGGTTGTGGATCATGTAACAGCACACAGAGCAGCAGCAGATTGAGAAACAATAGATTGTGTGACAGCACATAGATCAGCAACTCAGATGGTACTTCAGCAACATTGGAGGACGGCCTATCTATCACATCAATAATTATTCCTCAGCATCACTTATTATTGCTTAGATTGTAAAACACAACTCACTCTCAGAAGCACCTTCTCAAAATTCTTGAGAAAAAGATTTTGTGTTCAGTGGCACATAACCTGGATTTCCTTGTTTGGTGATGTTTTACTTCTACATTTTCAGCCATCTTTCTTGAAACACGCACCATAAGTAACGCATCACTACCTTAGTTGTTCTCCTCAATGCCCCTTCACAACTAAGTTTAGCTGGACTGTATGACCCTCATTTCAGCATCTTGAATCATTACCAGGGTTTCTAAGTAGCTGTTGCATGATCCTAGTCTGTGTTGTCTTCATCTTTGGTGTCACTGCTTATTTTGTTTCCTTGCATTGTCTCAATTCACTCATCATTTTGAAAACTTCCTTGAGGATTCTCAACAGGAAAGCCATGGACAATCACTGCAATGAAGATATGAAAGACATTCAGGATGCCCTCCTAGCATAGGTGTGGCATGTCAGGGAGATGTTGCATTAACATGTCATACGACACAATTGGGATAAAACTGAGGGGAGTGTTGAGCTTCCTCAGAAGGTGTAAGTGGGGCAGAAAATGAAAGTGGTGTTGCCTTGAGTAACTGGGCTGGGGTGATTTATGATGACTGGCTGTCAGTTGCGTTATTGTGTAGGTAGGATTAGGAGGCTGGTGCCCTAAGCAATAAGTGAACTTGAAAACAATTAGCTCCATTTTCCGTGAGCACACCTTAGAAGCCAACAAAGTGGATACAGAGCAACGACAACAAAATTATTAATGAGATCCCAAAACACAGGAAGCTTCAATCATTCAAATCCTTGAATTCTCTAAGGCTTGGCATTCAGCAGGCCCTGATATTGTGTATCAATGCCTGTTGACCATTACAGGTTGAATGTAACATGCAGCAAAACACTTACCAGCAGGCTTGCGAAATCTCAAGTAAACTACAGTAAACCTCTTCATTACACTCCTGGTACATATGCTTGAAGATAACATGATCATGGCAAGCATGAGGAGTCAAGTGGAAAGCATTACTGGTCTGGGGAAGGGGGCATTAAGGAATGATTGCTAGACTCAACAATTCACAATCAAGCTCTTACTGTATCAGCAACAACATGGAGAAACATGAAAAATATCTTAACTTTTTTGAGAGTAACATGTTCTTTGCACTGGTCCACAGTACAAAAGGGAAAGTGATGCATCAAGATATCTCTGATATATATACAACCATCTGTGCCTATCTCTGCCACCATAAAAATGCATCTTGTTATGGATCTCAATAAGCACTGTTTCCTATGATTTAGAATAAGATCCAGAATGACCATACTTAGTCCTATGAATGTCTTCCAGAGACTCCCAAGTGCTCATCTGAGCATCAGCAATATTTCTCAGTAGAGAATTCTTCATATTTTTGAAATCAGTTCACTGACCGGTTTTAACAAAGTTCCACCTAGCAAAGAGCAATAGCTAGTATCCACTGGGATTGGTATAGAGACAGTTATACAGTTGGAATATGTCTGATGAAATGAACTTCTCTAGTGTCTTCGTCTGACAAAATGGGCCAGTGTTATCTAGACATGCATACATGAATACAGCATAATGGGTATCTTAAATTGACTCGAATACGAACAGTAATCTTTTCTCAGTTAGTACCACTTTTTTACTTTGGTATACATTAAAATTCTTGTCTGCGTCCAATGTGGACAGGCTCAGTGGTTGCCAGTACTTTGTTGCCACTATGGATCATAGTTTTTGTGTTCACACATCATTTTGTCAGACAAAATCACTTTTGCTAGTGGAATGCACGTGTTCTCCATTTTTCTCAAAGACTTTTACCCCCATTTGGTATTACAAATCACACCACCACTGATTTTGTCAGACAAAACCACTCTTTGTTTTGAAACTTAATAGATATCCGTTCTTGAACATGTTGTCAGTTTAGACACTAAACTGACACCTAACTGACAAAAATGCTTTGTTTGACAAAACGAGGACTTTGTGTCACACAAAGCCCGGGGTTCCTTATTACTGTCTACATTTCAGTAGTCTGTTACTAGCCCAAGAATCTAGGGACATTTGTTACAACAATCAACCAATTGTTCACCATTGCTTCCTAGCAATATACTTCACCATATATCTATATTTTATCTTGCAGACATCTCGTGAAGGTGAAGGCGAGGATCAAGGAGCCACTGGGTTATTCTACTTTCAGAATGGTGTATTCAGCTGCCTGTTACTTATGACTGGCACTCTAAAAATGGCACACATGTTATGACTCGTTTGCTTTCCTGATGGCTATTTCTTGCAGCTTTCATGCTGCAGCAAGCAAGGCCACAGCAGTTCAGAGTGTGCTGAGGAAGTTCTGCCACGTTGCTTCGTCCTCAATACTAGATTCACTGAGTGCAACAAAAATAGGTCAATTTTGGAGGATACAGGCAACAACTTGGTGGTGCACATCAGATTTTTAATGGAATCCATGGATGATTGAGCAATTAATATCAGGTTTAAGTTATCTCGAAAAACTTCACTGGCTGCCTTTTCACACTTTGTGCTTTGTAGAATTTGTGGATGGGACTTTTCGCTGCAGGCTTTTCACCAAAGAACTCAAAGCCTTAGCTTCATTGCTTGACTCTACCCATCCACCAGTCCCATTAACAGGCTCCGCCAGTTCTTCTTTATCTTCATTGTTCCTTGTTGTATCATCTTTCTTTCCTCTACTCTTCTTTCTTCGTTTAGTTTGTTCTTCAAGCAATGCCTTCATTGCTGCAGTTTCCTTGTACAAAGGATTTGTGCGATCAATGCCAAACCTATCGTCAGTCCCATCTAGCAAGACCGCAAACCTATCATCCGTTGTATCAATTTGGAATTCCTGCCCAGAGACATTTGCAGCGAGAGTCTCCATTTGGCGCTTGCGCTTTCCTTTCAACTTTTTGCCAGCATGTCTCTCAAGCTTTGCTAGTCCACGCATATCATAGTCTTTAATGTGTTCTTCATCTGCATTAACGGGAGGAAACAAATGGATGTCAAAAGATATTGGTCCAAGTGAGAAGAACTTTCGAATTGAAAACAAAATATTTTACCATCGTCACCTGCAATGAGCAATTCAAGTTCTTCCTTTGTACTTGCTTGGGCAGCTTCAGAGCTCGATTTCTGCAATTGTTCAGGCTTAGTCTTTTTCGACGTAGTGTTGCTTCTGTTGCTGCTGTCTCCTCCGAGAAAGAAATCATCGCTATCGGCTCCCTTTTCGTCACCTCTTCCTCCATTTGATGCCTCGTCGTCAGAAAATTTCGCCACTCCAAACTCTGGATCATATCCGTACATTCCATCATTTTCATCGGCTTCATCTTTCTGGTCATCAACACCACGGCGTTTATTTCGAGAAGCTTCACGGCGTTCTTTTCTTTTTTGCTTTCTTTTTTCGAGATACTTTTGGAACGGAGTCAACTCTTCACTTTCACCTCCTGTATTTTGGATTTTTGATCTGATTTTTTCTTCCAGACTGCCCTTTCCAGGGATGAATGTGGCTTGTTTCTCTGAGGGTTCACCTTTCCTGTCAGATTGCGAGTAAACAGAAGATGATGAGGAGTGACTGTCCTCGTCGCCACCATCACTAGAGTTGGCAGTATTTTCATCTTCGTCACTCCCGCCAAGGCCAAGCAGCGATCTCATGTGGGCAGCCTTTCCCTTACTCCGGTCGAGGGTTTCTGTTGCTTCTTCATCACTTTCACTGTCTTCACGATCACTGTCGTCGTTGGCACTAGAATGGTCGCTAGCAAGATAAAACTTGATGTCATCCCCTTCTGCCAAGGCCTGCCAAGCATCTTTGGCCATACCATACCTAGTCAACTTTTTCTCTCTTTGAGAATCTCCAGTTTCCCATGAACAACTTACCCTCGATTGTCGTAATGCAGCAACCACTGTGTCAGGCGGTGTATACTTTCCCGGCAAATGATCGCATTGATCTCTAAGCTCTCTACCCTTGATTGTCTCTGAGTATTCATCAGCTGGCAACGCTCTTACATCGATTTCCGCAGCCGAGTGCTCCATCTCCATCCCATCCACATTATTGTAAACACTCTCTGCTGCTGACGGAGAAGAAAATGTTGCAATTGCAAAGTAGTATCTCAACTTTGCGGCTTCATATGCACGCAACTTCTCGCGATCAAATCCTTCTTCATCAGAGTCTTCCCGACTTTTTCGTGAGTTTTTGATAACTTCCGATTGAGGGGGAAAGTGAGAATAAAGCTTCGCAGTGGCTTCGTTCAGATTCATGATGTCTTCTTCCTCGTCAGCACTGACGTTGTCCTCGTCTGTTTCTGCGGCAGCACTTTCGTGCGATTGATTATCGCCAATACTATCACTCTCGTTTCCCTCTGACTGCTCGGAACCACTTGTCTCGTCGCTTTCGGAGACATCATCCCTGCTCTTCTCGTGCTCTTTCGGCTTCTTCCATAGACCACTGGGACCTTGAATCCTCTCCTTTTCCATCATTTCCATGCCAAAGTCGGACGGATATATCTCCACCTTCTTGAGTGTTCCGGGAGGGCAGAACGATTGCAGCATGGCATAGACATCAACAGCGCGAATGTTTGTCCAATCTAGGTTAAGGATGGCCATGTACGGAGTG
Source organism: Cyclotella cryptica (assembly GCA_013187285.1). Lineage (NCBI taxonomy): Eukaryota > Bacillariophyta > Thalassiosirophyceae > Thalassiosirales > Thalassiosiraceae > Cyclotella > Cyclotella cryptica. The sequence goes on along the minus strand of JABMIG010000117.1, from coordinate 270,056 downwards.
GAACAGTCAGTCAGCTCGACGCCATCCTCATCATCATGAGCGTTTCCAAGATCACCAGGAAGTTGATTATACGAGGGATCAAACACACCAGCTTTCCCGTATAAATCGACAGAGGCTGAGCTGTCATAATCAGAATCCTGCTCGCTTTCCGCCGAACTGTCGACTCCTGAATCGTGGTCAGAATCGCCATCAGAACTCGACACAGAAATTTCCCCCCTCGAAAGAGCATTGAGATAGGCGATACGAGACTCCATATCGTTACTTTCTGGAACATTTCGATTCTTGTCTTTGGACGTTTCTTTCCCTTTTGCGGTGCCGTCGCCGTCTTCATCTAGCTCTTTTTCATTCGTAACATTGTTCTCGGCACTCTTGGACTTTTTTCTCAGATGCTTTTTTTTTCGTCCATATTTATCCATAAGAGGGATGCACCCAAACTTTTCTTGATTTGTCAATGCCTCCGCAAATCTTGAATCCGATTGAATTGCTGCTGTGAGACTTTCCCCGAACGATTCTTCGAACCCTTGGCTTTTAATGGCAATTAGATTGCCGCCTTCCGCATCGTTGTCCGAGTCTCCATTTCCTTTATCTTTCTTGAGTTTGCGCCCACTTTTGAACTGAGGTCTAGTGGTGGCAGCAACGAAACGTTCGTCTATGATGTCGCGATTACTTGCTGCGTTGCTCGAACGAGCCTGCGGAGCTTTTTGCTTCTTACTCTTGGCCATCGCGCAATATCGATCTTGTTCTGTGCCGTTAACAGTTCACGAACATGGAGGAAAAATGGAAGGTACCGCAGCTGTTTAACAAAACTGTTGTGGTGATGGTAGAAATAATACACGTTGCTGTTGTGTGCTTGACTTGATTGACCACGATGTTATTGTCGTCGGTTGTTCCAGTAGCGCAATAGAGCGCAATCATCACGGTTGGCCCAGATCCATGGGTGACAGACAGACTTGAACAGGACTTGAACCATACCATGAGAGCCCATCAAGAACCCGGTTATCGCCAAATATCTAGTATGCATGTACCTGTTGTAGTAAACAAGAGTAAACATTTGTATTGCCAAAATTGATCCTTTGCTCCTCCTGAATCTTGAATTAAGGGCACAGTAAATTCTAATGAGAGGTCCATTCCCTAGAAAGAGAGGAAGCGTTTAACTTGAGCAATACAAGTCGCCATTTTGGAGTCGTCAATTGATATCAGTTGCTGATGTCGTCGCCATTTTTTTCAGAGTCACCAGTTCGCCAGAAAAGGCCGCCACACAGTAGTCACCAGTCATCATTTGTGTCATCACACAGTAGTCACCAGTCATCACTTGGGTCATCACAAGACCTTCACCAATCATTGGCAGGGTCATCACATAGTTGTACTTGTTGTCGCAGTGGTTGTCAATGTTGTTGTCAGATCTTGAGCACGAAGAAATGCTTGTAGCTCATCAGTGTCGTCACTTGGGTCGTCAACAGATAATCACCACTTGCCACCAGGGTCCTCAAGAGGAATTCACCAGTTCATACTATCAGGGTTGTTAACAGATTATCACTAAGGGTCGACATAGTATAACTAGTTGCTCGTAGACTCTCGTGATGACACTTGTTTGCAACTTGCAGAAATTGGTGGTTATTGGGAGGGAAGGATCATATTTGCTGCAGGATAGCTGGGGGTGGGTTCTTGGGGAGGTTAGATTGTTTCCATCCACTACTTTTTCTTTGATTGAAATTTTTATAACTATGACATAAGCCGATAGTTGGTTGAAATTCTATGCAGTAAATAAGAACGTGATGTTCCAGTTGATTGGGAAATATTTTTATGAGCTATTGAAATGACTAAAACTGAGGACTGCACAATGTTAGTCCTCTCAATTATATCATGTAGTTTACATGCAATTCGATTACATTTGGTTTATTTGTACCCTGTTGGATTCTTGTGTTCCAATCAGGATCTTAATGCACCTGATCAGGCTGTACATTGGATCCTGGCAAGACTACTTGGTCTTGCCAATGGGTCTTGCAGGACTCACTGGTCTTGCCAAAGAGTCTTGCCAAATGTTTGGTGGGATTCTTCCTTCAATGGTAAGAATATTATTTTGTGATTGTGCCCATGTCCTGATATTGGGGCACATGTGGGCCAGAAGTACCAGTAGGTATCATTGGCTCATGTCACTCGCCCCCACGATTGGAGGATCAGTGTGGCTTGCGGACAAAAATAAAACCTCCATGAGGAAAAAAAGGTCCTGAGTAGCCATGGCTTGCAGGGTATGAAAACCTCTTTGAGGAAAAAAGAAATTCGCGATGCCTGTGTCAGCATGCAAAAACCTAGTGATGTAGGTAAAAAATTCAAGCTGGTTTTCATGATATGTATGGCATACAAGTTTGTATGTATACTATAAGCGTAAGTTCTTGTGGAGAGGGAGACTGCTGTCATTTGACATTGCTTGTTGACATATGTGTTCTTTGATGTCTTTGTTTTTGTTGTTTGCTCTCCTAAGTCATGATAATGACTTACATCCGCATGAAACCCTGATTGTCCAATCGTATGAAATTTGTGATGGGCCAAGGATCACAGTCATACAGACTACTTGTTTTACGGGTTAATTACCTGTTTGTACTATGATAGTGCATCCACCAAATATGTGACCATTACCTGCTTGTGAGGGTACAGTAAAGGTCTGTTTGGTGTTGCCTGTGGTCTCCTAGTTATATGTCTTGTGTGCAAAAGGAGGAATGCCGAACATCAATTCCTTCTTTTTTGTTGCATCACTACAAAGGCGGTAGGCACTGCATAGTAGGTATGAGTGAATAGAACATTGGTGGTTGTTAGGGACACCAATGCCACTAGAAGCTGCCGACAAGGCCATAATTTGTTCAGCAGGAAAAGCATCGCCATGATTGATTTGATGCTGATCTCTAGTATGTGACATGAGCCAAGGATACCTACTGGTACTCCTGACCCTTCCTGGGCCCCAGAACAGGTCCCATGGGTACAAAGACAAATAGGATTTCTACTAACCAAGGGTAGGATCCCAACCAAATAGAAGCAGGACTCATTAACAAGACTATTAAGTCCTGCAGGGCTTATTACTACTCATTGGTAGGATTAAATATACAGCCCATTCCAGATTCCACTGGATTCAGGTTGGCATGCAAGAATGCATGTACAGCCCAAAACCAGGTGCATGTACACCCAGTTTTGGCATGCATGAATCCAATAGGATGCATCAAAATCTAACATCCTCGAATTACATGCAAAATGCATGATAAACTAGAGAGGACTACCATGAGGCAGTCCTCATTTTCAATCAGTTTTTTAGCTTATAAATTAAATCTTCAGACAACTGGAACATCTTTTCTACTTCGTTTATCTACAACTACTTTTCGATTACTTCCGGCTTAGGTCACTATCGTCGATAGCCAAACTTCGGTAAGTTGCTCGCATCTCAACCACACGAAGGCTCATCCCGGCGACCCACAGGCGGTCAAACAAAAGCAAGGTCTACCACGCAGAGTACTACGTTCATTGCCGTCACCGTGCGAGCGATTTTCTTAGTCCACCAAGGAGTTCCTACAAGAAGCTCTTCATAGGCACTAGCTTAGGTGAAAAACTCGAGCCATGTCCTCCGTGGCGATTCCCGAAGGGCAAGTGGGTAGAGTGCGGCGTGGCGTTGGAGGAAGAACTCCCCATACGTTACATTCCTGAGCAGGATCCTGTGCAGGATGCCCTCGCGAAGGACAAAAAGACCACCTATTTCAAGCTGACTCTCCCCAACACGGAAGCGAGTTGAAGGTGGCAGTATGGGCGTCCGGGACTCCCGAGCAGTTTCTACTGCATGTAAGATCCGCGATTCACGCATGCAAGCAAATGGGGCTTGACCGCGGACTTCGCGGCAGCCGAGAAGGCTGTTGAAACAGCCAAGATCGAGGCTGAACTAGCCAAGCAGGATGCGTCCGCGATGCGTAATGCTGAAAAGAAGAAGAAGGGCAATAAACAAGAGGCGCCCGGTGCGACTACCGAGGCTGCATCACCTGCCCTAGTAGAAGCCAAGGCCACGTATGACAAGGTCTTGAAAGCTCTAGAAGATGCGGCTTCGCCGTCGCAGCGGCTGGAGCGAAGCCCTTCGAGCTTTATGGAAACCTCCTCTCCGGCGAGGCGCGTCAGCCCTGGGAGAAGATTATCAAGGCCCAAGTGACTAAAGCTCCTTGGGAAGACATCAAGGGAGTACCGCATCACGGAGACTCCCACGAAGACTGGGACTCGTTTCACGAGTGCGTCCGCGTTCACCTACTGCAGGTGTTCCGTCATGGCGAGGCGAGGCCCTCAAGTATTACATCACGAATCGCTAAAAAGCCCAACAGGGTTTCAATTCGTCAGTTTTTGTCCGAGTTGAACAGCTCAACAGCTACCTCGAGACATTGCCCTGCCTGTATTACAGCCCGAAGGCTAATCAGGCGACCAAGAAGTATTGCCTCTTGATGGCGCGGACCTTGCCACTCATCTATTGCGCATGTGTCCAGCCAAGTGGCAAACCCAGTATGACCTCACGGAGAATACCACTCCGGTCAGTACTAGGGCCTTGCTATTGGTCCTAGAGAATATCGAGAACAATGCGGAACTCGATAACAAGCCCGCTAACACGACCAAGGCAAAAGGGGGCTGATCTGAAGCGGAAGATGGAGTCGATGGACTCCCGCATCCCCAAGAAGCCCAAGAAGGTGGGCTGGACCGAAAAAGCACTGTGTGCTATGCAAGAAACATGGGGGCCGCACAAAGTCCAATACGGCGTGACTGCCGTCGCTATAACAAGGACGGTACTCCGATCAAGAAAAATGGGGGCGCAGGTAAGCCCGGTTTAAAGGAAAGAAAACCGGAGGGCACTAACCGCCCAGATTGTCGGGCGGAGTTGAAGAAACCTCGAAAAAGTCTAGTAAAGCGCAAGCGTCGCGCTAATGACTCGAGGAAAGTGACAGCGACTCCGGCGACAGTTCGTGAAGGTGCGGTCGGATAGCACTGGGGAATTACGTAGATGTAAAAGCGTAAATTAAATACTGCAGTTAACAGTTACACTACCCCAGTCCGAGCAAAGCTATCCTGACTAATAAAAGTCAAGATTCAAAATCAATTAGATCAACTGTCACGAAAACCAAGATATCAAAAAAATCTTGTTCCAAGACAAAAAAGCCCGAATTAAAAATTCGAAAATAAAATGAAGTCAACGACATCATCCAACTCAAAAAAATCTTACGACAAAAAAGTTGTCAGTAATAAAACTCAACATACTGAGGCTACTGTGCACATGCCCAGTGTAAATTACAATATTAATCACAAACAGAAAGTGATTACAACAAACACCAAGGATCGCCTCGGTGTCACGGCGTTAGTTGCCATAATGGAACCAGCGACTGAAAGTCAATCCGGCAGAGCATACAAACAACCTCTGCGGAGTCGCCCCAGTAACAAAATTAAAGTCCTACTGGACTCTGGGTCTGATGGAGACCTTATTTTCCTTCCCAAAGGAAAAGACAAGCCTTTTCCCTACCTGACTAGGCAGGTGCCAAAGTCTTGGCATCGTCAAATGGGAGCTTCCAGACAACTGGAAGAGGTAAGATCAGAGTCAAATTCTTTGAGTACTCCAGTTCCAAGGAGTATCTCCTACAACCTGACATTGTAGAATACAGGGAAGATGACATGACCAAACCAGGGTTTGACCTCATTCTTGGTAGTAATACCTTGAAGGAGTTAGGAATTGTCCTAGACTTTCGGACAAAGGAAATCACAGTAGATGACATCTCACTGCCAATGAGAGACATCAACAAATTAAAGACAAGAGCTACTGTGGAAAAAGCTTGGACTATGAACAATAGCATCTACCAAGAGACATCCAAGGAACCACAGAGCACTCTGGAGGCAACAAAACGCCTCATAAAAATACTAGGCGCTAAGTATGAAAAAGCGGATCTCAGGGCAATTGTCAGAGACAACTGCACTCACCTAAGTGGCCCAAGAACAAGCAAGGTTACTGGAGCTCCTACAAGAGTTTGAGGAGTTATTTAGTGGGAAACTAGGTGACTGGGATTGTAAGCCGGTCTCCCTCCAGCTAAAGGAAGGAGCACAGCCATACCATGGCAGGCCTTTTCCCATACCCAAGAAGCACATAGAAATAACAAAAGAGAGGTACAACGACTATGTGACTTAGGGGTACTCAAATGGCAAGATGATTCTGAATGGGCATCACCCACATTCATCATACCCAAGAAAGACAACACCGTACGGGTTGTTAGCGATTTTAGGGAAGTAAATAAGCGGATAGTGAGAAAACCGTTTCCTATTCCCAAAATCAGCACTGTTCTACAAGAACTTGAAGGCTTTACATATGCCACAGCCCTTGACCTAAATATGGGCTATTATACCATTAGATTGGATCCAGATGCGTCCAAAATATGCACCATTATCTTTCCATGGGGTAAGTACTCTTACCTGCGGTTACCAATGGGCGTTGCATGTTCTCCGACATCTTCCAGGCTAAGATGTCTGAGCTAATGGCAACCCTTGAGTTCGTGCGAACTTATCTTGATGATTTACTATGCATCAGCAAGGGAAACCTAGAAGATCACCTTACTAAACTCAGAAGGGTCTTCATTAGGTTGCGAGGCATGAGCTTGACCGTCAATGCGCGCAAGTCGTCTTTCTGTGCCATGGAGACAGAATACCTAGGATATGTATTATCCAGAGATGGTATAAAACCACAACCAAAAAGGTACAGGCAATCCTCGCATTAACACCGCCTCAAAATGTTAAACAGCTCCGTGGGTTTCTAGGCATGGTCCAGTACTACAGAGACATTTGGGCGAGACGCAGTGAAATACTTGCACCATTAACCAACTTAGTTGGTGAGTGTGGACACACCAAAGTCACAAGGGCTAACAAAACCAAGAAAAAGCCGTGGCATTGGGATGACATCCATCAGCAAGCATTCGACACTGTAAAGGCAACGATCGCTCGCGATGTTACCTTGGCCTACCCTGACTATTCCCAGGGATTTGAGATTTACACAGATAGTTCAAAATTTCAATTGGGCGCTGTGATTACTCAAAACAACAGGCCGCTGGCGTTCTTCAGTAGGAAACTGAGTCAGGCGCAGCAAAAATATAGCGTGACCGAACAGGAACTACTGGCCATAGTAGAAACACTAAAAGAGTTCAAAGGCATGCTTTGGGGACAACAGATTACGGTCTACACTGACCACAAAAATCTAATGCAGGATGCTCTAGGTCTGACCTCTGATCGAGTGTATCGCTGGAGATTACTCTTAGAAGAGTATGGCCCCACCATCGTGTATATCAAAGGCATCCACAACACCGTTGCGGACGCCATCTCACGACTGGACTATGGACCCGTCCCAGATGACAGGTCAACCTGGATGACTTTCGCCCAGTGTTGGTGCTACCACAACACCTCACAGCCAGAAACATCCCTAGCATCCACCCAGGAATCCATGAACCAGGTGTTTGCTAATCGCAGCGAAGAGGACTCCATCTATCCCCTCACAACCAGAGAGATAGCGGAGGCACAACAACAAGATGAAAGCCTACTAAACAAAGGCTACTCAACTCAGTTAGTTGAGAATATCGAAGTACTCTGTAAGGAGGGCAAAATGGTTATTCCAACAAGCCTCCAACACCGTGCGGTAGCTTGGTTTCACCACTACCTACAGCACCCGGGACTAAACGTCTCGAAGAAACTCTTCGTCTGTCGATGTATTGGAAAGGTCTAAGAGCGACAGTCCAATCACACGTCAAAAAGTGTCACAGTTGCCAGGTGAACAAACGCAGGCAGATAAAATACGGGAAACTGCCAACAAAACTTGCCATCACCAACCCCTGGGAGGCTCTATGTGTGGACCTTATAGGACCGTACACCCTCAAGGGCAAGGACAAGACACAAATTGACTTCATGTGCGTCACAATGATCGATCCTGCAACAAGCTGGTTCGAAATTGTAGAGTTGCCGGTATCACAGCTCCCGAAGCTTGATATTCCCACGGGTACAAAGGGGCACAAGGGCAAAGACACACGTGTCCAAGAACAACAACCCTACTTTGACAAAACGTCAGCAACAGTAGGTAATTTAGTCAATAGGACCTGGTTTAGCCGTTACCCACGTAGTCAATATATTATCTACGACAATGGAAGTGAATTTAAACTTCACTTGAGACCCTCTGTGAATCATATGGTCTGAAGCGTAAGCCAACCAGTGTCAAAAACCCACAAGCGAGCGCAATACTCGGCGGGTGCATCAAACAATCATGGCGATGCTCCGCACAGCTGAATTGGATATGGCCGACACCATCAGCGAGTGACATTGCTGACTTTCTCACAAATGCCGCATGGGCGTTCGCTCTACCTATCACACAGTACTAAAAACTTCGCCAGGTGCAGCTATCTTTGGAAGGGACATGTTGTTTGGCGTCCCCTACATTGCTGACTGGTCTAAAATAGGGGAATATAGACAACGACAAACTGACCGTAACACAAGACGGGAGAATGCCTCTCGCATAGACTGGGACTACCAGCCCGGTGACAAAGTACTGCTGCGAAAGAGCGGTATCCTCCGCCAAAACAGAGAGCGGTATGAAAGTGATCCTTGGACTATCACGTCAGTTCATACGAATGGCACAATAAGGGTTCAACGCGGAACTAAGTCCGGCGACTTAACATTAGGAGAGTTACACCATACTTTGAATAAACTAAAAATGACTTGTACCTTACCCCCTTCTCCTATCAAGACTTACGCTTCGTCATTGCTACACCATCTTTTTTTCCTCCTCGTGGTTTTCGTTTTTTTCCTCGAGAGGTTTTCTTTTTCGTGAGCATTGACACCTTATCGCTCCATTCGTGGGGGCGAGTGACATGAGCCAAGGATACCTACTGGTACTCCTGACCCTTCCTGGGCCCCAGAACAGGTCCCATGGGTACAAAGACAAATAGGATTTCTACTAACCAAGGGTAGGATCCCACCAAATAGAAGCAGGACTCATTAACAAGACTATTAAGTCCTGCAGGGCTTATTACTACTCATTGGTAGGATTAAATATACAGCCCATTCCAGATTCCACTGGATTCAGGTTGGCATGCAAGAATGCATGTACAGCCCAAACCAGGTGCATGTACACCCAGTTTTGGCATGCATGAATCCAATAGGATGCATCAAAATCTAACATCCTCGAATTACATGCAAAATGCATGATAAACTAGAGAGGACTACCATGAGGCAGTCCTCATTTTCAATCAGTTTTTTAGCTTATAAATTAAATCTTCAGACAACTGGAACATCTTTTCTACTTCGTTTATCTACAACTACTTTTCGATTACTTCCGGCTTAGGTCAGTATGATATTCATTATTGGGTTTTTTTGGAAGACTCTGGTTGACTTATGCTTGATGCCAAATGCTGATCATATGGCAACAAAGTGTAGTGTTAGAACTGCACTTTAATTGTACCAATGAGGTTACAATGTGGATATTATTCCAGGTCTTGTCACTTGGGTGATGAGAATACTCTAGATTTGTTATCTAGCTCATACATCCTTAGTGCTGGTATGTGTCTTTTTATTTGCTCTCTGCCCCTATGTATCCATGGGAATAGATGCCCTCTGGGTCAACTACCAGCAAATGAACAATGTCTAGTCATCCTTGTTATGCTAGGATCATTGTAAAGCACATACGTCAATGTCTGTCTTTTTACATACCAACAGAGTCGGGATTCAATTTGGATTGCATCCTTCTTTGTTCAGTGGTGAGGCTCCTTATGTGAGGTCTACACCTTTCTGACTCTTGATGGTGATCATGACATGTTAGTGACACTTTTTATGACAGTCTTTGACTTTTTATCAAATGGTACGTGGAACCATATTGATACTGCACAGCAGAGATACCTTGAACTGTTTTTATGTTGGCTAAATGTGGTGCTGTCATTTGAGTTTGACAGGTTTTGTCACACCGATTAAGTATACCAATGATGTGCATACAGTGGCTTATTTCGTCTTTATTATGCTGAAATGCTTACACAGTATTACATGTCTTTCTATAGAGAAAATGATCATGTTTGATTTGCACTGCTGGGAACTGATAGTCTCCTTGTGTCGCAGTATTACTTGCCATTCAATGCTGTTGGTTCACAAGAACAAAGTTCATGGGTTCTTTGTGTCATTGTGTGGGTTGCTCTATTGAGTCTTACATTATGTTGGACGTGTGCAACAATTGGTGCACTACCATAGGCCATCCATTGGTCCTTTCCTTGGAGAAGGGACAAAACTAATAAGGCCACCGTAAGAGTCCTGTAATATGGATGCCATTTTTGTACTCCATGGAATACTTGAAGGTGCAACCTATCAAGGCTCACAAAAGAGAAACAATTGCCAGATAGTGGTGTCTCCATGAGACCATCCTGTGGTTTTACACAGCCTTTTTTGAATCCACATTAGTTTACATGGCCAAGGATTCAATCTTGGTTATCTGTGTCTGCGCATGCATTTGGTCAGAAAGCTGTCCAAAGAATGCGAGCCTACCTTCATTCGACACGAACTTGGGTAGCTCTGGACTTTGTTATCCTCACAATAGTCTTACACCATAGATTCTATTCTTTGATGTACATTGTCTCATTGGCAACCGTGGTAGCCTTGTTGACGTAGTACAACCTCCTCTACAATTCAGTTTTGAGAGAGGTGATCTACTCATAGTGTCTTATCCAAGGGCCTCGGTAGTACTGGACCACCGAGTAACTGTTGAGTACTCCCATTGGACGATCTTTCAGCAAGTATTGTCTGCATTGTTGCACTTATTATGCTTTTGTGCATGGGTAGATATCTTGGTAACTCATACACCTCTGTCTATTTGCAGATTTTTTTCACAGTTTGACATTCAAACTCGACTCTTGCTACCTGGTACAGACCCTCACAACCTACAACCTAGTTTAGTGTGGTTGTCCAAGCTGGCCCTTGAAGTGACTTCTAGCAGTCAATCCTTCAAGTTAGTTCACTTTTTGGAACTTTGTGGCTGTCATTAGTTTCAGTATCAGTGATTGTTCATCACTTGGAAACACTGTGTTATCCATATCTTGATTGGAGTGGGCAACTACCTGCTCAAATCTCATGATGGCACAGAGTCTGGATGCGTCAGTATCCAGTCTAATGATTGATGACTTGTCAGAAAGTCTTTCTGTTGCTGCAGATGTCTGTCATTGACTTCTGCGTGCTGTACTGAGTTCTTTAGGCTTGAACAACTTCCTAACTTAGTTGTTTGACATTGCCCCTTTTGTAAGAACCACTCTTATGTATGCAGCACAATTTGATATGGTATTGTGTTTGCTGGCCAGTCATATCTGACGGCGACTGTCAACTAATACCTCCAGTTCACAAAGTTGATCCCCTCTTGATTTTACTTGTTTACAACTGGTCATGCTCTGTGTTATGTTGGTATATTACCAGTCCTGAATAGTATGATTCAGGGCAACAGGCACGTCTTCCAATCACTCAAGCTCAAGTAAACAGTTTCACGCATCTGTTGAAACGTCAGTAACATGTTTGTTGCTGAGCTTGTGGTGCAATGTAGTGCCAACCATCTATGTGACACTGCTTGGAAGGTCTGCTATTTTCTCTTACTCCAGAGGAGCACTGCACCAGAGTGGTTAGCTCTGTACATATGAGAAATTTGCTCAAGGTGAGCACTGCACTTGAGTGGTTAGCTCTGTGCTTGATACCTTGTGTCCTGGCTGTTGGTGCAGCCCAAGCTCACAGTTTTAAGCAGACTTGATGATGTTTATCACTGGCAAGGTGATTTTTATCATTGCTTTATTTTTTTGTTTGAAAATCTAGAACAATTTCAGATCATTCATGGACTTGGTCCAAGAATGAGATCATATGCTGGCATGGTCATGTCTTGCTCTATCACAGCTGTGTATGACAGAAACTCATAACCATGAAATGTTTCATAGTCATGTGACTTTGCCCTTCCATTTTGTTGGAAGCACACCATCTGACGTATGCCAAGAACTTGACACCAGCCTAGTCAGGTAGGGAATGCATATGAGTGGTTCCATTGTTGGAACTGTGTGGTGCTCTCAGAAATTTTGTCTGATCACCCTGGTGTTACTGTAGCAACACTTTGCTGAGAATTTGGTCATCAACAAAGCCTGATTTTCTGTTGCTTAATGAGATGTCACAACTTTGGTGGCTCTCTATTCCATGTTGTTGTTTTATGGAAGTCTTCGTCCCTTGACAGAAAAATTCTAGTCACTTGGGTTTTGCTTCATTATTATATTTTTTTTTCAGATCTTCTGGTAAGAAAATACACCAAAATTATTGAAATAATTACATTCTAATTTGCTTTTTGGCTCATACCAAGATTTCATTAAATTTGGTTCTTTAGGACAGCAAAAATCAACTATGATTTTTTGCAAGGATTTTACAACTTCTTGTTGCAAGTATGGTACCTGAATTCAAAGTAATGATATACCTTTATTTTGAATTTTCTATTTTTATACTTGGCTAAAGCTTCTTTGTGTCACAGAGGAAGTACTCTGGCACTATGCTTTTTGTGCGCAAGATTTTACGCTCCTCAGTCACTTTCTTGAGTGGTACTGGAGCTTTGTGTATATCAGGATTCGTAGGAATCTCTGATTCTCACTTTTTGCTGTAGATATCTCCTGTGATTTAGAGATTCGCGAGAATTTTTGGCGTCAGAGGTGTCATTGGCTGTATACCAATTGATCCTGGTCCTTTTATAGGGTTCCAGATACGCCCCCATGGTCAAAACGACCAGCTTCACCAGTTGATACAACAAGGGTGTTAACAGATCATCACTAAGGGTCAACATAGTATAACTAGTTGCACGTAGACTCTCGTGATGACACTTGTTTGCAACTTGCAGAAATTGGTGGTTATTGGGAGGGAAGGATCATATTTGCTGCAGGATAGCTGGGGGTGGGTTCTTGGGGAGGTTAGATTGTTTCCATCCACTACTTTTTCTTTGATTGAAATTTTTATAACTATGACATAAGCCGATAGTTGGTTGAAATTCTATGCAGTAAATAAGAACGTGATGTTCCAGTTGATTGGGAAATATTTTTATGAGCTATTGAAATGACTAAAACTGAGGACTGCACAATGTTAGTCCTCTCAATTATATCATGTAGTTTACATGCAATTCGATTACATTTGGTTTATTTGTACCCTGTTGGATTCTTGTGTTCCAATCAGGATCTTAATGCACCTGATCAGGCTGTACATTGGATCCTGGCAAGACTACTTGGTCTTGCCAATGGGTCTTGCAGGACTCACTGGTCTTGCCAAAGAGTCTTGCCAAATGTTTGGTGGGATTCTCCCTTCAATGGTAAGAATATTATTTTGTGATTGTGCCCATGTCCTGATATTGGGGCACATGTGGGCCAGAAGTACCAGTAGGTATCATTGGCTCATGTCAAACTAACTTTGCCAAAGGTTTCTAAAAATATAGCAACCACCATTCCTCAAGCAGTCTCAGTGTGTACCTTGTTTCTTGTTCTAGTTCTTTTAAATAATTGCCAAGTATTGATATGTATTCTTCCATTTTCCTAATGTTCCATCTAGAGTTTCATGACCTCCATTTCACCTTGTATTGCAATGGTGAAAGAAATTATGCCTGACCCATCCAATAACCTGAATGTGCAAATGGTCGTGGCATTTCACAATGTTCTGGTTTGTGTTTCTATTTGGGCATCTGTCTCATTTCCGAACAAAGCTGCTCATCACCCTCCTCCCTAGAGACTTGATTCAGGAGATTGTTGACTTGAGTGCAACCAATTGGTGTGTTGTTGAATTAATCCATCAGATGAGGTGGGATTATACTTTGGATTCTCTACCTTGCAAAAGTGGAAGAAACTCAAATATGACAGAAGACTTGATTTTGAATGTATTATGTCTGATTGATTTGATCCTATGTTGTGCTTTGATGATAGACAATTTGAGATGACATTTAGAGTGAAGAAGAGAACGATTGAATTGACAATGTGTTTCTCAATCTATTGATTGCTGTTGAGAGATCATGATCAGTACAATTGTCAAGTTACTGTGAAGAAGAAGATCTGTTATGGTGTTGCTTTTTGTGGACAGGGGAGTCTACCTCCTGGATCTGTTTAGTGGAGCTCATCTGAGGAATTATCATGTGCTATCAAACTTCAAAAAAAATTGAGGTCTCCACCAAGAAGTAACACAGCTAGGATTGTTGCATTGAATAAAAAGCATGCCATTGATGGTGGTCTGGATTGTTTGGATATGACAAAAAACAAAACGTCATTGGGATGTTTGTCCATCTAGATGGAAAGGGTGTTGAAGCTATTGCAGATAATAATCTTAGATTTGGCACAGTCCGTTGGAGTGGGACAAGTCACATCTGTACGACTCAATGCTTGGTGGCATACATGATGATGTAGACTCCAGTTTTGTGATCAATGGAGAACATTTCACTCAACTCATTCGTCATTCTATTTGTTATTGTGTCATGGCATTTACCACTCACTTTCACAGAATGAGCCAATAATAAATTTAAACCTTTTTGTGTCTCCAAGGAGGAACAGTGGCTGAACAATCACTTTGTGTGTGGGAGAAAAAATCCGCTTAATAGGTAGTACCTAAACCGTTTGGTGAAAAAATATCAAATAATGTTTTTGTAGGTATAACTGTGTACAACTTGTTGCGTGTTGGTGTTGATAATTTATGAGCTATTGGTCTATTGATTGCAATGGACAAATGAGGATGGAAGTGCGATTCAATCTCTTTCATCCTAAAATGAAACAAATAGATTTTGTGTGGGTTCCACACATTCTCTTGATGGTGTTCTCTACAGGGGTGTTGTCCTGTCAGATAGGTCCAAAGTACTGGGTCTTTTTCAATGTAAGGATCCCTCCTCACTTGGGAGCTTAGGATTGTTCCTTACTTTGGGTTTTTTATTTGGTACCTAGAGGTACTAAATAAGGCAGATTCTTTGCCTGCTTCACGTGCCCCCGCCAAAGGAGGATCAGGGTGGGAGCAAGGGAAAAATCCTTTATGAGGTAAAATATATCCATGTCCATTATACGACTAGTGTAATGAACTGAAAAATCCGCCACTGTATGTTGCAGCAGAAGTGTTTATAATGTAGGAGAGGGAAAGAATGCATAAAACACATTTATAGCTGTTTATTTCTGATTGTTAAAAAAGGTGTGACTCTCCTGATATTTTATTATTGTGATTTTGTTCCACATTGAACCCTGATTGTCCTATTTGTATGAAGTGTTGTGATAGTCCAAGGATCACTCTCATACCTACTGTCTGATTTGCAGAGGATATCTTTTCTAAGAAGTACTTGATCACCACTTTTGTAATCCCAATCACCGAGTGAGCCATTTTCTTGCTTTGTGTTGAGTTCTGTTTAGTGCTGCCTATGGTCTCCAATCTCCAATTTTAGTCTAGTCAGCAAGGATGTCGAACAACATGTCACAACCAAATATTGCTGCACCTGAAGAGGCGTTTTGTACTGTATGGTAAGTTGAGTGAATGTACCAAGCTGTTTTTGTTAGGAGCACATCTTTGACACTGGGTACAACTGTATTAGCAATGTCTAATTCAGTAGTGCACAGCATTTTTGTAATAACTTGCAGTATAGCATTCACTTGTGGGTTCTTGACACTAGTTGGCATATGCTTGATCTTGATCCCATATGATTCACAAAGGACTTTGAAGTTTGTTGCTTCCATCATAAGTTATTTGTACACAATGGGGACAATTGCTAAACAAGATCTTATTCACTAAGTTACTAATCATTGGAGATGACTTGTCAAAGTATGTTAACATACTGGTTTGTTAGTCTTTTGTGTGCCAATGCACCCCTTTATATCCATGGGAATAACCACTTCTGTGGTTACTCACAGTTCTATTACTTCTGACCAACTGAAGCTTGATCAATCAGAGTAGACACACAAAGTCAATCTCTGTCCAATCTTTACCGTTGAGCATGAATGGTCCGATGAGGTCTACACACAATGCTTCCCAAGGGTTTGTGATGACAAGCTTAGTAGGGAAATTCCATACTCGTGCCTGCGTTGTTTGTTTTCTTGATTTATTTGGCAGTTTTTGCCATGTGATTGGATGGTATATCTCATACCTTTCCAATACATTGCTGGGTGTAACGTCTGTTCGAGAGGGGGTGTCCAGGATGCTGTAGATAGTGGTGATACCAACTAACTGCACAACTTTGAAGAGCTTTGGGGATGACCATCTTGCCATCCTAACATAACAATTGAAAATTCTCAACTAATTCAGGTGAATACTTGTCATGTTTTTGAAGCTTCTTCAATGTTACATCTTGTGTCATTTGGTAAATTATATCTTCTTTGCTGCAATTTGAAAACTCCGTAATCATCTGTTCCTGGTGGTTGCCAGTGTTTGCCGCACTTGTAGCATGAATGGTGTAGTAACACAAGCACGTTTGTTTCGCAGTGGCTTTATGCCAGTTCTGGTGAGGGTATGCCCTAGGTATTCTGTTTCAATGGCACAGAATTTTGATTTTGGGGTGACCAGGATAGAACCAACCTCAAATGTTCTAGGTGGTCTTCCATGCTTGCCCTGGTGATGCATAGCAAATCATCCAGATAAGTTCTAACTAACTCTAAGGCTACCATAAGCTCACACATTTTGTCTGAAAGATGTCAGGAGAACCTGTAATCCTCATTAGTAACCTGAGGTAACAATACTTCCCCAAGGAAAAATCATAGTTCAGCCTTTGGATGCATCAAGATCGAATCTTATGGTGTAGTGGCCTATGGGTAAGTCAATGGCTGCGGCAAAATTAAATCCTTCTAACTCTTGCAAAACTGCACAGATTTTGGGTAATGGAAGCAACTTCTTAACTACTAGACATTTATTTACTTTCTGATCAGTTATAATGCACAGTTTGATCTTTCTTTGGTATTATAAATGTGGGTGATGCCCATTCCGATGAAGGCTGAAACTTGAATACCCTCACAGTTCACACAGAGCCAAATCAATTCTTTGATAATGCCTCTTTGTGTAATCTTGGGACTCAGAATGGTCTCTCATGATAATGTTTTGCTTCTTGATTTTATTCTAGGAAGAAAAGTTCAGTATTCCAATCACCTAGTGTTCTGTCAAACAGTTCCTCACATTCAGTGAGTAACTCTAATATCTTACTTTGATCTTTGAGACAACGATGTGTACAATTGGTGCTAAAAACTGATTGGAGGTCTGTCTTTTCATATTTAGTTTCTAGGATATGACCTACTTGCTGTGTTACATCTTGTGTACTGTTAGGTTTTTGTACCATGATGGCCTTTTCCATTTTTGACTTGGTCCGACTATTGATGTCTCTCATTTGCAAAATGATCTTATCAATTTTTACTTCTTTTGTTTTGTCACCTGCCTAGTCGAGTAGTGGAAATGCATGGACGCCCCCTTTTCATGGGACCCAAGTCACTGTCCTATCCGGTGTCTAGTAGGATCTTAATGACATTGTTACTTGGGCAGTGTCCAACAGAGTGTTCGTGGCTATATTGAGGTTGATTTTTGGTAGCTAAGTGGTACCCGATTTGGCAATTACAGCAGTGACCATTTCTTTCTACTGGACTTGTGAGGAAGTGGCCACACTATTGAGACAGGCACATGACATTTTGGAGTCCAACAGTTTGGCAGTTATCTCGCACTGTGTATCACTTTTGATTTTTGATGCAAGATTTTTTGTTCTTGCTTTAGTATGGTGTCATAAACAATTCTATTTATTTTTAAATCTACTGTAATTCGGGTTTTAAATTAATCTTATTATTTAAATTCAAATTAATTTTTGAACTAGCGTAAGTGGTAGTTTTGATTGGGGTATTTTATATTTATGGTCGATTTTGGTCACTTTCTGCAAAATGGTCACCAAAAAATGGCCTATATAATATAGTTTATGGACGTTTGGAGAAAACAAACAAGATTTTAAACGTTTCGAATCTTAAAATGTAACAATAATTTATATTAATGTCCGTATACATATAAACGGGTTATATAAATTGAAATTACTAGATATACAGTATATTGATTTTTAGGAAACTTACTATGTTTAAATAACTCGACGAAATTTGATAGTATTATTTTATATTTATGGCTGTATATCAAACTCAGACATGTCAACATGTCTGAATATAAGCTAATGTTTGTCCGTTTATTTTTATTAATGTCTGTATATCATTTAATCACACATTTTCTTGCCTGCTGCGTAACAACCATCCTGTAAGCATTCAAATTGTTATATACATAATCATGGGGTATGCTTATTCACATTCGTACATGAATACCAAATATATCATACTATACGGGTCTACACATATTAGGGAATGAAGGTTTTGATAAGCAAAAATGCCCGTTTTCGTGCACATATTTTAAATATCCGTTGGTTGCTCACTAATTTGTGCCACATCGCTAATTTTTTTGTATGGTAAGGTACCACCTTACTGGTAGATACAATACCACACCCACGCTGCATGCAGGCTGCTCCAGAACTGCTTTCCACCACCATGCAAATATCAGCCCAATTAGAATGACCGACAATGAACAATGAGCAAAATGATTGTTTTGGCATCATCGGATTGTGATGATGCAATACCACCATGATCGCATCTTGAAGGGACACCTTTTGGTAGAGTAGATCGTGAAATGTGCTTGCTGTGACTGTTTTTTCACGTGCAGCAGCATGAATGTTTTTACATGTGAGCAGTGGTCGCACCGAACGAATCGAACGACGCTGATCAAGATGGGCCTGAATGACTCCCAATACGGAGTTGTCACATTGGGGAAGTCGTTTTTACGCAATCGTCGCGAAACTTTATTACGCCACTGCACTGTCACGCTACTTTGTTTGTGCAAAATTGATTTGTTATGTACATAACTCGCGGCACAGGTACGTCTGTTTTATGTATATCAATTGTTTATGTACATAACGCGAATTATTTTATTAACACAACTGCAACACTCCTTTGTTTGCGAAAAATCGATATGTACATCGATATGTTATGTACATAACAAGGATTGATTGAAAAAAAAGGTATGTTTATGACATTATTATGTATATAACAGCACATGTTCATGACATTATTATGTATATGTTGGGCCCCAATAAGGCACCAGCCCCGTGCTGGAACTGGGACCGCATTTTCGCCCCGTGCTGGAACTGGGACGCCGACAGCCCCATACTGGCACCATGATTTTAGTGTTGTTGTTAGGTATAGGGTTAGACATGCAGTTCCAGCACGGGTGCCCAGTTCGGCACTGGGCGCCCGTTGTGGCACGGTGCCAGTATGGGGCTGTCGGCGTCCCAGTTCCAGCACGGGGCGAAAATGCGGTCCCAGTTCCAGCACGGGGCTGGTGCCTAATTGGGGCCCAACATATATACCAAAAAATCGCTTTTTTTCTGCCCATCTGTTTTGTTGGGCCACATGTGAAATGATCCCATACAGGTATGTTTATGTCTTTCTTATGTACATACCAACATATGTTTATGTCGTGGTTATGTATATACCAACAATCACTTTTTTGCATCCCTTTCCAGCCACATGTGAAATGGTCACACCTAGGTGTGTTCATGTCCTTGTTATGTATATGCGACACATGTTTATGTCATTGTTATGGATATTCCAATATATGTTTTTCGGATGCTTTTATGGCATCATGATTGATTGATCGAAAGTAAAGGTATGTTTATGACATTATTATGTATATAACAACACATGTTCATGACATTGTTATGTATATACCAACAAATCGCCTTAATTCTGACGAAAAGGGAGATTGGCGACGGGATATGTGAGTATAACTGACTTTTGGAGATGACAGATATGACATGAGAATTAACGCTGCTTCTCTGTGTGTGTAAAAAGACATCAAAGGACGAATAATGTCATGGAACGATACAATAGGGAGTTTAATGACCTCTTCGATTCACCAAGGCCGGGATTGTTTGTTTTCTGTGAAAGAGTTCGGGAGGATGCATCGCAATGGGTTAGGACACACGAGGACGCGTTGAAGGGGAATTTCAAACACAGACAAAAAAGGAGCGATGTGGCTTGGCCAGAGATACCCTCCGATTTTGATGAATGGGCTCCTCCAAAGAAGAGAAGGACTCAGGGTGCATGACAACACCCAGAGTTTTTCAGAGTATGACATTTTTCGTAACGAGAAGGTAAGTTTATGCATTTGTTATATATATAACTTTGTGTCGTCTTGGTGAGGAATGGCTATGACAGTGTCTCTTTTTGGGCAGTCCAATCAGTTTATGTTCGTGACGTTGTTATATACATAACAGCGTGATCCCAGAGTTTTTTCAGAGTATGATATTTTTCTTAAGAAGAAGGTAAGTTTATGCATTTGTTATATATATAACTTTGTGTCGTCTTGGTGAGGAATGGCTATGACAGTGTCTCTTTG